>CM029602.1:93233477-93286344 GCA_017311375.1 Mytilus coruscus | reverse complement strand
AGAATGTTGAGCTCTACCAACTGTCCATTTATGTCAAAATTGTCAGACGACTTCTTATAGGAGTTATTGCCCTTAAATGACAAATTTTATCATTTTTTTTTCATTTTTGCCTATTATCTTGAAAACTATAACAGATACAGAGAAACATTAAATTTTGAAAATTATCAGCAAGACAAGTTCTACAAATAAGTTTTGTATTGTCGAAATCGTCAGCCTACTCCTTATGAGAGTTATTGCCTTTGATGATGATTTTTACAATATTTTGCGTTTTTGCCTTATTTCTTAAAAATTATAATAGATAGATAGAAACTTAAATAGGCAAAAATTATCAGCAAGACAAGATCTACAATTAAGACAATATAGAGGAAATCGTCCAATCAACTAACAAGTCACATTTTGCTGATAAAGGTAGTAGGCTGTCACTCTTTATAGGAGTGATTGCCCAGCCCCTTAAATAAGGATTTTTTTACACTCTTTTGTGTTTTAAGCAAAAACTAAAGAAGATAGAGAGAAACTAAACAGACTAAATGATCAGCAATACAAGATCAACAAAACAGAGATTTTTCTTATGAATTCTATTCTTGTCTTCAATGTTGGAGAGTGTCCTTTGTTGAATATGCACATAGACCAAGGTGAGCAACACAGGCTCTTTAAAGCCTTTAGTTTTTTAAATTTGTCAAATTTTTCTACCATTTTTCATAATTTCATATGTGGCGCCACCCCTCGCCCATTGAAATTTTGGTTGAAAAGTAAAGATTATGGTAATAGACAATTTCAACAAAAATATTTGTGGGTGAAGGGTGGCCCCACTGTTAATTTTTCAGAAAACTGTCATTTATTTTGCAAAATTCTGCAAAAAATCAGGTTTTAACGAAATTCACCTACACTTGTAAGTCACAAATACATCACTAATGACACAATTGCTGAAAATCTTCTCAACTGAAATAATTGGACATTTTAACATATGTTCTCATCAAATTTTCACAACATTATTCCAGTTCAAAAAATTTCAATTTTTTGGGGCTAAAATTATGAGTTTCGTGAAAGCAAGGGATCACGGTTAAAAATCACTTTTTATTCAATGAAATGGATAAGATTATTGTAAAATTATTCTACAAGTAATGTTTGTGTGTATAATTGTATAACCAGAGACATGTATTATAATACCATTATAAGCCTCTGGTATAACAGTTCAAACTTTGCTGTAGCAGATTTTTAATCCACAGAGGTTTGGTTTTAAAAATCCTCATTTACTATATGTAAAAATGTAAAGAAAGTTGATTGTACACTGCACTGCCAGAGTACAGTAGGTGGATTTTTAAACAGCTACAGTAAGTGCTGACAGAGAAATATAATACCAATAAACTGGTACTGAAGACAAACCCCTGACTGTGATTAATCTATAACCATACATTGGAGAAATAACATGTTCAGTGGTATGCATCAGAGATGTATTATATGTCTGTTAGCATTAATAACAAAATGATAATTGGTTTCTTCTTTTCACTTTGTCATATATTTAACAAGTCAGTTCATTGATAGTTTTAAAATATTTGGGTTTTATTTTCAGTCCAGTGAAAGACAAAGTTTGTGTGAATGACAGATGGGGGAGTAATATCAGATGTAAACATGGAGGTTTCCTCAACTGCAATGACAAGTATAACCCAGGTCTGTATTGACTAGTTGTACAACCATGCATTTATCTTATCTGAATGACTGAACCTCCTATAAACTCAAACATAATGCAGGGATTGAGACTTAAATGGTTAAATCCTAAGCATTTCCATTGTTATACTGATGTAAAAAGTTTTGTTTCTTGGTCTGTATTGTGAGTTTCATTAATTATGCATGTAGAAATGAGGCAGAAGATACCAAAGGTACATTCAAAACTTGTAGTTGAATATAAAAAAAGACAACAAGAGGACAAACAATTTAAAAAAATTGATCTACATAAAAAACTACAGACTAACCGGACCAACAACCAGGGGGGATCATCGTGCTTGGGAAGGGTAAACAGATCCTGCTCCACTAGTAGCATCCATCATTTTGCTCATAGTAAGCACACATTTGGTGAAAGTTGTGTTGAATTTGCTGTCTTATCATTTGTTAGTTATTATTGGCACTCTTATTTTTGCTTGTTTTATTTGTTGGTGTGTAACAACCCTTGGCTTTATCATTGCAACCAGTTTTTAAACTGATTGCAATTAAAGTAAAATAAATATTAAGATGTGATATTTTTGCCATTTGAGCCATTTAGGTCTTGGGAGCCTTTTGTAACATTTAAAATCCACATATCATTTATTTACATATTACCATCATTACCTTTGATTTGAAAGTTTAAAGATGGAAATATTCTTGTTTTCCACAATAAGAAGGGATACTGTTGAGGATATATTTGAAGAATAAGAAACCTGAATTTTTATAATATAATCATATATTTAATAGGTGTGTTGAATAAAAAAAAATGGGAAAACTGTATGGAAATGGATAGATATTCCTGGGGCTACAGACGTAATGCCAGACTAGCTGATTATTTCAGTATGCATGAACTTTTATCAGAGGTGGCAGAAACAGTTAGGTAATATTGAACAGCAAGTTATCGACTTAAAGTTTGGCTAGATTGACAAAAAACTAGTAACAAGACAAAAAGTGAGTTACGATTAATAGTAAAAGTTTTCCTTAAGATGATATTATTTTGTGTATAAGATGCACGTCTTAATTAAAATCAGTTATATTTATATTGAAGGCCATTTATTTTTTAGCTCACCTGGCCGAAGGGCCAAGTGAGCTTTTCTAATCACCCGGCGTCCGTCGTCATTAACTTTTACAAAAATCTTCTCCTCTGAAACTACTGGGCCAAATTTAACCAAACTTAGCCACAATCATCATTGGGGTATCTAGTTTAAAAATTGTGTCCGCTGACCAAGCCAACCAACCAAGATGGCCGCCATGGCTAAAAATAGAACATAGGGTAAAATGTAGATTTTGGCTTATATCTCTAAAACCAAAGCATTTAGAGCAAATCTGACATGGGGTAGAATTGTTTATCAGGTCAAGATCTATCTTCCTGAAATTTTCAGACGAATCAGACAACCTGTTGTTGGGTTGCTGCCCCTGCATTGGTAATTTTAAGGAAATTTTGCCGTTTTTGGTTATTATCTTGAATATTATTATAGATAGAGATAAACTGTGAACAGCAATAATGTTCAGCAGAGTAAGATCTACAAAAAGTTGACATGACCAAAATGGTCAGTTGACCCTTAAGGAGTTATTGCCCTTTAAAGTCAATTTTAACAATTTTTGTAAATTTTGTTATCTTTTACAAAATCTTCTCCCTGAAACTAGTAAGACAAATTTAACCAAACTTGATCACAATCATCATTAGGGTATCTAGTTTAAAAATGTGTCCGATGATCCCGCCTGCCAACCAATATGGCTAAAAATAGAACATAGGGGTAGAATGCAGTTTTTGGCTTATATCTCTGAAACTAAAGCATTAAGAGCAAATTTGACATTTGTAAAAATGTACATCAGGTTAAGATCTATCTGTCCTGAAATTTTCAGACGAATCAGACAACCTGTTGTTGGGTTGCTGCCCAAGAATTGGCAATTTTAAGGAAATTTTGCAGTTTTTGGTTATCTTGAATATTATTATAGATAGAGATAAACTGTAAACAGCAATAATGTTCAGCAAAGTAAGATCTACAAATAAGTCAACATGACCAAAATGGTCAGTTGACCCTTAAGGAGTTATTGCCCTTTAAAGTCAATTTTAACAATTTTTGTAAATTTTGTAATCTTTTACAAAATCTTCTCCTCTGAAACAACTGAGACACTTAACCATTTAACCAAACTTGGTCACAATCGTCATTAGGGTATTTAGTTTAAAAAATGTGTCCGATGACCCTGCCTGCCAACCAACATGGCAGATATGGCTAAAAATAGAACATAGGGGTAAAATGCAGTTTATGCATCAATTGTAAATAAAAATATCAGGTGAGCGACACAGGTTCCTTGGAGCCTCTAGTTTGGTTTTCCACAAACACAATGATTATTATTTAAGGCATTTTTTTTTTGGCACAGTTGTGCTTATGGAAATATGAATGATTATAAATTACTACAAATATATAAATCAATGATAAAGACAATATGGAACAGAAATTTTTTTTAAAATGTGCATATATCTACACAAATAAACAATAAAATATATTTCTTCTTCAGCACTGGTGGGAATATACTTATTAATATTGGACCAACAAAAGATGGAATGATTATACCAATCTATCAGGAGAGACTTAAGCAACTTGGTGAATGGTTGGGTGTAAATGGAGAAGCTATCTATGGATCAAAACCTTGGAGTCATCAAAATGACACTATCACTAAATATATATGGTAATATGACATAAGATATAGTGGGGGGAATGTAAGATGTGTAAGATGACCGAGTTAGAAAATGATAATTGAAAAAAGAGGAAAATATACACAAATACTTATGTGGTCTATTTCAGATAAGAGCATGAATTCTGTTTTGAAATAATTCTATATATGGTCCTATAGAATTTTAAAATCACAGTCCGCAAAGGGGGGGAATAATTGGTATAAAACAGTCTTGCCAATGTATACATGATGAGAAAAAAAAAACTTGGTCAATAGAGTTAGACTTTGTTGACAACTTACCTAATACTGGTTCATATTTTGACAAAAAATGAAATAGAACAAGCTTGATAGTCTAAGACAATAATTTGAAAGCCACCAACTGAGTGTAAAGATATAAGATGATAAATATTTTGCTATGATTCCACAGTATGACATGCTTAATTTTGGAAGAATGAATATGGGTAATAAAAGTTTGAACACAAAAAAAACCAAATCTGAAATACCACATTAAAAATGTGATTATATTTCCTTTATTTTAGGTATACCTCACAGATTGCTGGTAGTGATGTTACAGTTTATGCCATTTTGTTATTTTGGCCAGCAGATAACACAGTAATTCTTGGTGCGCCATTATCTTCATCTTCAACAATCGTCAGTATGCTTGGATACGATGGAAACTTTGACTGGAAACCAAATCCAGGTGGTGGTATAGAAGTAACTATACCTCCTATAACAATTAACAAACTACCATGTAATGATGCCTGGGTACTCAAACTTGAAAATTTGCAAAATTAATTATACAATAATTAACTGTTTGTTAGTTTATTTATACTTTCAATGTCTTCTTTTTTATTTATAATTGAATAATTTAATTTTGGATGTAACACGTCTTCTAATTGGCCGAAAGTTTTTGTCTATCAGCTCATAGACATAATTTTGTCATGTGACCGTGATGTCATCAAAGTTTTTTCGTGATTTTCTCCTTCAAAATGGAATTAAGAATTAAATTATAAGGAATGACTGTAATATTTTTTCTGTCTATTCGAAATAACCTCAAAAATGTGGTGCTCACTTTTAAATAACCCGCTACTCAGGTTATTCAGTGAGCACCACATTTTTGATGTTATTTCTTCATTGACAGAAACAATATTGCAGTCATTCCTTAATGAAAAGAAATAGACATTCACCATTTTTTACTAAAGCTAGAATCTCAGCATATATTATTAAAGTACAAGAATGTCCTTACTCTAATCAACCATATTATTATCTAAAATTTATTACTAAGAATCATTGAAGTTATTCTTTTCACAAAAAAAAAGAAAAACAACAGGATTCAGGTGTGTGTATATGTGTTAAAGAATGGTTTAAGTTGACAACTTGCATGAAACAGAAATCAGAATTAGAAATTATTTATTAAAGAAAGCCCCCATGCAAACATATATTTATACAAAAGTTTAAAAACATATTTATGAATATGTGTACCATACAATCACAATGTTGTTCCAAAATCCCCATCCTTAAGTTGCTTATTTGATATGAAATCAGTTAAAAAAGTAAGATAGTGTGGGTAACTGTACATTGTACCATAAATTGCAAGTTTTCTAAGTCCATGTTGAAATTTAGTTTAAATTGACAAGAATTTAAAGAAAAAAATCAATTACTGTACTTCAATATGTATGTATTTTTACCATTTTGTTAAGTAATGATTAGTGGTCAAGTGTGTTCAAATGTGTAGCCATTTTATCTTTTACATTCCATTTCATGCAGTTTGAAAATATATATATATATATATATATAATACAATAGATGCATAATCCATATATACAACAAATATGTCCCCAAAGAGAAAAGATGTTCTATATTCCTAGATGATTTGGGATATTACACTTCTCATCTACAGTAAAGTATCTTGTACATGTATTTATTACAAGCAGAGTACAAAAAGAACTAATCAGTCTCAAAACCAGAGAGTGAACATGTATATAACATCTATATGGTAAGTTTTTTATTTTGCAGTCTTTATATTTTATGTCTATTTTAAAATTTATAGTGTTAATAAAAAAAATAGTGTGTAGTAAACTATGCCACAACATGATTAACATTTGTAGTTTATAATTGCATGTTAAATTATAAGCATAATAGAAGGTAGATTCTGTAGAGTGGTTCGACCAGCAAGAAGGGCAAGAAATTTAATCTAGATAGGGACATAAATATGGGCCTATCAACAGGCCACCTTCAGAACCTTTAAAGAGTTGTTGCATCTAAAGTGAACAAACCTTTAATAATTAATTTGTAATCTCCATCTTGACTGACCATTTCTGTGTCAAATCAGAGTCCGTGCATAATACAGTTGATGATATATCTCATGAACAATTATTTGGTGTTTTTATGCTACAGAGATTATTTTGTTTTGTTTATTTTTTTTCATCATTGTTCTTTAAAATTTTATAATTTTTCTTACATGTTAACTAAATACTGTACATTATTTAATAAAAATATGTAACAATATATTGTGGTTATTTTGTATTTAACCTTTAGCTGTACAATGGAACATGGCTTCCAAAACGGTCATATATTCCGGACTTGACCGAAATTTATATAAAAAGTCCGGCTGCTCTCAGCCTCAAACGGTCAAATATCATAGGTTTGCCACTTTTTGTTATTCAGGGCATTTTCATAAAATGGTCATTTCACTTTTTTTACCAACTATCGATCGGTAAAAATGTCCGTTTGGGCATTATAGTTTATAATTGTGGCAATCTATTTCACAAAGATATTTCGGTCATATTTGGGTTTAATTAAACAGATGCAGCATATTTCATACTTTGAAGTGTCTCAGTTAGTATAATCCTCTGGGTACATAAATGCACGGCTTGGTACATCAATAAAAAGTAGAAAAAACATTTGTTCATTAATTTAAAAAACAACAAGCTGTCAAACAATTATCCCTTCAATAAGTAATAATACGATTGATGAGAGACCTTAGCTTGTCTTAATCAATAGAATTGATGATGCATAACAATGGACATAAAAGGTGATCAGGTAAACGAGGTCAAACATGTAAGCGTGTATGGAACAACATCCTATTTAATTACGCTTTGTAGATATTAATTAAACAGATGCAGCATATTTCATACTTTGAAGTGTCTCAGTTAGTATAATCCTCTGGGTACATAAATGCACGGCTTGGTACATCAAAATAAAATTTTTCAATAAAGTTGAAACGTCTCCCGAGTCTATAGAAACACTAAAACAAGTTCATGCAAGAGAGCTTAAAATGCTACGTGAAAAAATGCAAGAATCAGATATTGATAAGAAGAAGATAATTGAAAACTTTGAAATAGAAAAATGTCAACTCATGAGTAAAGCAAAGGAATTGGAGAGGAACAGTTATCAAACAAAAGAAGTGTTTTAGGCAGCGGAGGAAAAGCTACAGAATAAGATAATAGTTCTTACTGAAAAACAAACTGAACTAGAAATTCTTCTCCATGAAAAACATGCTAAACTACAGGAAAAAGATGCCACCATTGAAAAATTACACGACAGGCTTCTAACAGTAAAAGAAGATATATTAGGAGGTCAATGGTCAGCAGTGAAGGGAGAACAACCCAAAAATGAGTCATGGTCAAAAACGTCTGGATTCCAACACCAGTCAAATGTGTATCATAATACAAAGAGTTCAGCAACAAAGGATACAGTGATTCAGGAGAAAGAAGTCTCATTTGCTCAATATCACCCATTCAAGCAAAACCCTGTTAAAAAAAGGGTTATCTTTCATCATAGTTCCATTCCAAAGTTCATTGATGTCAAGCGGCTGACATCATCTTTTCAGTTAGAGGGTCTGGCTAAAAGAACCGCCACATTAGCAGACCTTGAAGAATATATTCAACAGGATGAAGATCTGACTGACAGTATTGTAATTTGTCATGTAGGAACAAATGATCTACGACAGTCACCTGATGTGGTGTACTCCGCAGTGGATAAATATGTAGAAATCATTGAAAATCTTGAAAGACTTGGCGCTAGAATAATCATCTCATCGCTTTTACCATGTAGGACAACTAGGCTTGCTAGGAATATTTGCCAGTTCAATGAAACTTTGTACTCAAAAATAAGAGACAACAAAAATGTTACATGGTGTGACAACTCTAACTTTTTAGCTCATCTGGCCCAAAGGGCCAAGTGAGCTTTCTCATCACTTGGCGTCCGTCGTCCGTCGTCGTCCGTCGTCGTCCGTCGTCGTCCGTCGTCGTCCGTCGTCGTCCGTCGTCCGTTAACTTTTACAAAAATCTTCTCCTCTGAAACTACTTGGCCAAATTTAACCAAACTTGGCCACAATCATCATTGGGGTATCTAGTTTAAAAATTGTGTCCGGTGACCCGGTCAACCAACCAAGATGGCCGCCATGGCTAAAAATAGAACATAGGGGTAAAATGTAGATTTTGGCTTATATCTCTGAAACCAAAGCATTTAGAGCAAATCTGACATGGGGTAAAATTGTTGATCAAGTCAAGATCTATCTGCCCTGAAATTTTCAGATGAATCGGACAATGGGTTGTTGGGTTGCTGCCCTGAATTAGTAATTTTAAGGATTTTTTCCGTTTCGGTTATTATCTTGAAAATTATTATAGATAGAGATAAACTGTAAACAGCAATAATGTTCAGCAAAGTAAGATCTACAAATAAGTCAACATGATCAAAATGGTCAGTTGACCCCTTAAGGAGTTATTGCCCTTTAAAGTAATTTTTACCAATTTTTGTAAATTTTGTAATCTTTTACAAAATCTTCTCCTCTGAAACTACTGGACCAAATTCAACCAAACTTAGCCACAATCATTATTAGGGTATTTAGTTTAAAAATGTGTGCGGTGACCCAGCCAACCAACCAAGATGGCTGCCATGGCTAAAATAGAACATAGGGGTAAAATGTAGATTTTGGCTTGTAACTCTGAAACCAAAGCATTTAAAGCAAATCTTACAGGGATTAACTTGTTTATCAAATAAATATCTATCTGCCCTCAAATTTTCAGATGAATTGGACAACTGGTTGTTGGGTTGCTGCCCTGAATTGGTAATTTTAAGGAAATTTTGCCGTTTTGGTTATTATCTTGAAAATTATTACAGATAGAGATAAACTGTAAACAGCAATAATGTTCAGCAAAGTAAGATCTTCAAATAAGTCAACATGATCAAAATGGTCAGTTGACCCCTTAAGGAGTTATTGCCCTTTAAAGTAATTTTTCCCAATTTTTGTAAATTTTTGTAATCTTTTACAAAAATCTTCTCCTCTGAAACTACTGGACCAAATTCAACCAAACTTAGCCACAATCATTATTAGGGTATTTAGTTTAAAAAATGTGTGCGGTGACCCAGCCAACAAACCAAGATGGCTGCCATGGCTAAAAATAGAACATAGGGTAAATGTAGATTTTGGCTTGTAACTCTGAAACCAAAGCATTTAAAGCAAATCTTACAGGGATTAACTTGTTTATCAAGTAAATATCTATCTGCCCTCAAATTTTCAGATGAATTGGACAACTGGTTGTTGGGTTGCTGCCCCTGAATTGGTAATTTTTAAGGAAATTTTGCCGTTTTTGGTTATTATCTTGAAAATTATTACAGATAGAGATAAACTGTAAACAGCAATAATGTTCAGCAAAGTAAGATCTTCAAATAAGTCAACATGATCAAAATGGTCAGTTGACCCCTTAAGGAGTTATTGCCCTTTAAAGTAATTTTTTCCCAATTTTTTGTAAATTTTTGTAATCTTTACAAAATCTTCTCCTCTGAAACTACTGGACCAAATTCAACCAAACTTAGCCACAATCATTATTAGGGTATTTAGTTTAAAAATGTGTGCGGTGACCCAGCCAACCAACCAAGATGCTGCCATGGCTAAAAATAGAACATAGGGTAAAATGTAGATTTTGGCTTGTAACTCTGAAACCAAAGCATTTAAAGCAAATCTTACAGGGATTAACTTGTTTATCAAGTAAATATCTATCTGCCCTCAAATTTTCAGATGAATTGGACAACTGGTTGTTGGGTTGCTGCCCCTGAATTGGTAATTTTTAAGGAAATTTTGCCGTTTTTGGTTATTATCTTGAAAATTATTACAGATAGAGATAAACTGTGAACAGCAATAATGTTCAGCAAAGTAAGATCTTCAAATAAGTCAACAAGACCAAAATGGTCAGTTGACCCCTTAAGGAGTTATTGCCCTTTATAATCAATTTTTAACAATTTTCATTAATTTCGTAAATTTTGGTAAGTTTTTACAAAATGTTTTCCTTTTGTAATCTTCTTTTCTGAAACTGCAGTAGAAAATCAATATAGAAAACAATCTACTAATGTACTGGCAATAAAAATAATTGATAATTCTATAACATGAAAAAAAACCACATTAATACCTGATGATGGTGTTTCTTTCTTTACATTGAAAATGATGTCACAACTATAATCCCGAACAATAGGTCGAATGTCAGATATGTTTCAGTACTTTGGCTTCATTTTCTACAGATTCAAGTGCAAATGATGCTTGAATTCCTACACTAATTTATACAGACTTCATCCCTTTCACAGGTAATGCCTGCCTCATATTATATTTAAAACTTTAATAGAATATCAGAAATTTTGAGAGAAAATTAATCAACGATGCAAGATCTAAAACTTAATTAATATTGTTCAAATTATCAATTAACTATTAAAAAAAATTCTCATTAAAAAATATAGTTCTTCATTTTATATTTTATCAGAAATTTAGGGAAAAAATTGAATTTAATTGTGTCCCTTGTTCTCATTTCCTGGGATAAATCCAATACAAATTAAAGTATTGGTATTGAATTAATAATTAAGAAATATTTCAAACCTTACCATTTTCTTCACAAGAATGAAGACCATATTTTCAGTGTCATGAGTATCAGTCATCATATTTGTTGTACTTTGTTGTTTAAAAGTTGAATACAAAAAGATCAACAAAGCAATTCAAAACCACTTGAATTTTGCAACAACAAATGAGAGTTTTAATGACCTCAGGTGGCTATACAACCCTTGCACAATCAACTGAATTTTGCAGAAATTATTAATAGGAAAGATTGCCCTTAAATGATAATTTTTATTACCTTTTTGTTTTTGGGGGTTGCGCAACTTTTTGCTACATTTGTATGACTAAAAAATGTTTTTTCATCAGACTGAAACAAATGAACCTGATGGGATGTAATATCCTGTTTGCAATATAATACCCCAAATTGGAATGGGATATAAATTATGTGCAGAACAATATTTTAGATTTCAGCAAATTGTCAAAAACAATTTACCATGTGTATTAAATTTGGAATATGCATGATCCAATTAAGAATCTGATCTTTGTGTACAAGGGTGTTTTTAAAGCTTTGAATTGTCTTCAGTCTAGACAAGTTGTGAAGGAAATCAACATAGACCATCAGAGATATCCCATCAACACAACATTTCTTATTCTGGACATGCAACTACAAAACTAAACAACCGCATACATTGTAGTGTGAATTTTCAAAGGTTACTAGTTATTTTAGTACATGTACTCAACTCTCCATTGCATTTGGATGACCTCACGATCTCATTAATAAAGATGTACATGTATTCACTAATTTGTATGATAATTAACAATATTTGTATTTGTAATATACATGTTGTTATAAAGTACATGTAATTATGGTATAAAAATTAACCAATTGAAAATAAAAAAGTTCATTTTAATGAGAAATATTATACAAATTTGGATACAATGACATTCATGTATGTACATAAAAATGTACATGTATGTTTCGCAGACATTTGTTCTTAAAAAGTAGCAAATGTCTACAGAATTATTTTCTTACTCGATCTGCCCATCTCAACAACCTCAATAGAAAGGCAGTTATTTAACATATTGATGCAAATATAATACAAAAGTATCATATATTTTTTTCTGTATCTGTAAATTGAAATTTTTTAAATGTTTATTTAATCATGTCTGATATTAATTTATGCATTTTTACATTCATAAAACAAACTGCTTAAAACTTGGTTGAGTTTCTAATTCTTTCAGTAGGATTAGTTTAATCATTATATTTGATATAGTGAAAGAAGATCCCTTTAATTGACTAATCTGTGTTTTACCTTACATGTAATGGAAGAAGTGTCTGTTAGATACATGTACACAAGTCCATGTTTAATTCATGTTTGGTAAGACGAAGCAAGGGTCAAAATATGGAAAACAAAATAACAAACTTCCTTTGTATTTATTTTCCAAGAACCCTTTTTGTCGAGCCTTCGACTATAGTCGAAAAAGCGAGACATAGCGATCCTACATTCCGTCGGCGTCCACAAATATTCACTCTGTGGTTAAAGTTTTTGAAATTTTAATAACTTTCTTAAACTATCCTGGATTTCTACCAAACTTGGACAGAAGCTTGTTTATGATCATAAGATAGTATCCAGAAGTAAATTTTGTAAAAATAAAATTCCTGTTTTTCCGTATTTTACTTGTAAATAGACTTAGTTTTTCTGCCGGGAAACATTACATTCACTCTGTGGTTAAAGTTTTTGAAATTTTAATAACTTTCTTAAACTATCCTGGATTTGTACCAAACTTGGACAGAAGCTTGTTTATGATCATAAAATAGTATCCAGAAGTAAATTTTGTAAAAATAAAATTCCTGTTTTTCCGTATTTTACTTATAAATGGACTTAGTTTTTCTGCCAGGAAACAATACATTCACTCTGTGGTTAAAGTTTTTTAAATTTTAATAACTTTCTTAAACTATCCTCGATTTGTACCAAATTTGAACAGAAGCTTGTTTATGATCAAAAGCTAGTATCTAATTTTGTTAAAATTTTTGTACCTGTTTATCCGTATTTAACTTATAAATGGACTTAGTTTTTCTTCCAGTTAACATTAAATACAGTCTGCAGTTAAAGTTTTTAAAACATTTATTAGATTCCTAAACTATCCTGGATTTATACCAAACTTTGACAGAAGCTTCTTACAATCAAAAGATAGTATCTAAAGGAATATTTTTATTGATTTTTTTCCTCATTTTTGTTGAGCCTGCGATTAACAGCAAAAGTAGGCGAGACACTGGGTTCCGTGGAACCCTTACAAATTTTTATATATGGTGGTCCTGAATCATGATATAGAATGAACATTTTATTATGGAGAAGCAAGACAACTCTACCCACTTCTTAATTGCCCTGCACCAACTTGTCCCAGTGGCTACTCATATTAACCAACTAGCTCCACTAATGAAAGGGAATAAAATTCTGCTGAATGAAGACTTGCCAACTCTCCACGCTTATGAGAAGCAATTCCCACTGAATCCTTAGTTCAGCCATTTGGCATGTCTTAATATATACATCAGGATAAAAACTGTTTATTTAGTGGGGCCAAGTGGCAGGTCTAAATTCAGCAGGATGTGACTTCTTTTAATTATAAGGCATGTTAGTACGTCTTAATACAGTTTGATTAATCCCCTTTTAACTAATGGGGCGAGTTGGTAGACAACAAGGGTGATTTAGATACCCATATATTACAAGATAGAGAACCACACTACATGTAGATTAGACTCCTTTTCATTTGTTTGGCCAGTTGGTAAACATGAGTAAGGGAGTTGGTAGGAAGTTGGACAAATTGGGGTGAATTGGTTTTGGGCGAGTTGCCATGGATTCTTATAACTATAGGGCCTCGGTGGCCGAGTGGTCTAAGTAGTTACTACTGTAATCACTAGCCAGTCAACACTGAGGTTGTGAGTTTGAACCCCGCTCGTGCAGGTGCACTCAACTCCAATCTTAATTGACTAGGATTGTCAGTTTTCCTATCGAAGGTCGGTGGTTTTCTCCGGGCACTCCGGCTTCCCCCACCAATAAAAACTGGCCGCCACGAAATAGCCCAAAAGCGGTGCTTAAAAGTGGCGTTAAAACACCAAAAAAAATCAAATCTTATAACTATAGGTGGCCAACAGACATGACAACTGTTTAGATTTTTTATGAAACCTACTCGTCCTTCATGTTACTCTTGACTAGGCACATACATTGTACATGTTCATTTCAGATTGTTTTAAGTTGAATGGACTATTGACATGATTCAGTACCTCCATTCTCTACACCCACATTTCTTATCCTTCCCACAGCCAGATCTCAGAACACTACAAGTCACATACAGTACATTTGTACATCAATATAGCCTTCTTATGGATCTTAGATTTTCTGTAACAATAAGATGAATGCGAGGGTAACTGTTACTAACATGAACCACATTTAATGGTTCATTGGCTTAATTTTAAGTTTTATGTTAATTCCAATATTGAGTTCGGTACTTTGGTTCAGCCTAGTTCTTAGATTTAAAATTTTTAAAAGTGACCACTCCTATTTTGATTGAACTTGGTGGGAGGATAAATTTGAAAAGCATTTTATGCATTTTTTGTCGAGCCTTCGACTTTTGTCGAAAAAGCGAGACATAGCGATCCTACATTCCGTCGTCGGCGGCGGCAGCGTCCACAAATATTCACTCTGTGGTTAAAGTTTTTGAAATTTTAATAACTTTCTTTAACTATCCTGGATTTCTACCAAACTTGGACAGAAGCTTGTTTATGATCATAAGATAATATCCAAAAGTAAATTTTGTAAAAAAAAAAAAATCCATTTTTTCCGTATTCACTTATAAATGGACTTAGTTTTTCTGCCAGGAAACATTACATTCACTCTGTGGTTAAAGTTTTTGAAATTTTAATAACTTTCTTAAACTATCCTGGATTTCTACCAAACTTGAAAAGAAGCTTGTTTATGATCATAAGATAGTATCCAGAAATAAATTTTGTAAAAAAAAAAATCATTTTTTCCGTATTTTACTTATAAATGGACTTAGTTTTTCTGCCAGTTAACATTACATTCACTCTGTAGTTAAAAGTTTTTAAAATTTTAACAACTTTCTTAAACTATCTTGTATTTGTACCAAACTTGGACAGAAGCTTGTTTATGATTAAAAGCTAGTATCCAGAAGGAAATTTTGTTCCATTTTTTCCGTATTTTACTTATAAATGGACTTAGTTTTTCTTCCAGTTAACATTACATACAGTCTGCAGTTTAAGTTTTTAAAACATTTATTAGATTCATAAACTATCCTGGATTTTTACCAAACTTGGACAGAAGCTACTTACAATCAAAAGATAGTATAGAGAGGAATATTTTTATTATTTTTTTTTCCTCATTTTTGTTGAGCCTGCGATTAACAGCAAAAGTAGGCGAGACACTGGGTTCCGCGGAACCCTTACGAATTTTATAACATGTACTTCATATACATTGTAGCTTCTCATCTGAATTTGGCCACACTGAGTTTCATTGTACATCTCCTGCTTCATGAACTTGTCTGTGGTTGTCTGTAACTTTAAGTTGACGTTTTGTTGTCCTTGAGGAATTTTAGTATGTTTGGCACATCTTTAATAATCTCTTTTAAAATGGTCCTCAGTGCTCTTCAACTTCGTTCATTTTTTGGCCTTTTAACTTTTTTAATTTGAGTTCACTGATGAGTCTTTTGTAGACAAGACAGGCATCTGGTGTACAAAATTTAAAGCTTGGAATCTATAATGAGTTTTTTTTTATTGTATGCAATTTACAGCTTGAAATATTGTATTGACATTGGTCTATTGTTGAAGATTAACTTCTACATGTAGATATGCGGTATCACCACAGATAAATGTTCATCTTGAACTACCCGGTATAAAAATTATTCATAAGAAAAAGAAAAAAACTTTTGCTTTGCTACATTTGTTTATAGTATTGTTTACGATTGTAAAAGAAAGGAAATTTCATGAATGGAAACTTTGTAGTGAAGTGAACCATTGTAGGAACCTTAATACAATTGTACATGCAGTTCATCCTATCATTCAGTTATGCTTTAAGTAACATATATATGGTAAAGGCCACTGAAGTTATGTGTGGATTTTAGCTTCATTATCATGTTTGTCAGTAAATATACATGTTTGGCCTATTTCATATATTGAAAGGTATCTGAAATTAACATAAATAACTATCTGACCACTGATAGGATGTCCAAATGTAGAAACATTAATTAGGTTGTATAACACAAATAGGTGATAAACCTAATGGCTTTAGCAGTATATTTTCTAATGATATTTAATGATAGGAGAGATGACATGGTTTATAGTAACAGCCACTTTCAGACAAGGTAAGATACAAAAATACTGCAACAGAATTGACATTTTTGCTTATGGAAATGGTTTTGTTAAAACCACTTTCAGAATACATGTAAGCAGTTGTTTTTACCAGTAAAATAGTCCTAACCACAAAATAAATTTTCTTATTTTTAATCCCAGTTGCAACGTGGTGCAGGGGTCATTGAAATGTCGTCTATCAGAGTTAGTTCTTCCAGTGGCAAATTAAAGGCATATTCAGGAAGAGAACATGTTGATGTGATATGAATGTGAACCCTTCTTTGTACAAGACGGACGTACTGGATTGAACTTTTAAGGCTACCTATAATTGTTTACATCCATTTCATTTGAACTTTGTTGGATAGCTGTCTCATTGGCAATCATACCACATGTCCTTATTTTTATATTGTTCACATGGTAACAGTCCACAGAAATACATGTCACACTACCTGTACACATTATTTTGACTCCTTGCCTACTAGTCTTTGCTCTTTCTCCTAAATGCCGAGTGATAAGCAGAGAAGCAGCAAATACCAATTTTTCAAGACTGCACTTGAGGTGAGTACACTACCACACAAGAGCCTTTTATATTTGATTGGACTTCCTTGTCCATTTGAAAATTAAACTTTTGCCTCTAAAAGGGTCTTATTTTGTCCATGGTCAGTTGTTCTCTCCTGGCACTCTGGCTTCCTCCACCAATATAAACTGGCCGCCAGGATATAGCCAATAGTGCTGAAAGTACCGTTAAACATCACTCAGCATCATTAAAAATGGTATTATAGCCCGTGACTTTAGAAATTCTTGCAAATATATGTAACACATTAAAATGGTATTTTAGACCCTGACTTTAGAAATTCTTGCCCAAACGTGTCCCCGTGTCCATCCCCAAAGTGTCCGATTCCCAAAACGTGTCCATATGACGTTGCTGAATTCAAAACATGTCCAGTTGCAAAAGGGCCCCGAAACATGTCAGTTTTATGAACGCACAAAAGTGTCCATTTCAACTCTAAATGTTTCCTTTTATGTCTTGTCCATAGTTTCAAATGCCCATTTAATTAATTTGATTTTTGACCTTCAAGTAACAATTAATTACATGTCCACCAATATTAAAATTTATAATTTTGTTTAATAATTAATAACAAATTTTGGTTATTGTTTTTCTATTGACATATATTCCTTTTAATATACTCTTTCATCTATTGTCCTATGAATGAAGAATAGGAACATGGTTAATTAGGTCTTCTTCCAACCGACAGTTAAATCCTTGCCAAAGTTGGGCGTCTATTTGGCTGTGTGGGATGTAAAGGTACGCAGTCATGTCCTCGTGTAGGAAGCGATAGATCTACCTCATGTATTTATTTATGTTGTCGTTCTGAATATGCATGAAATATTTGTAAATGGACTATAAGCAATCAACAATGAAGAGTAAATTCATATGTTGCAAATCAAACTTGCAATTATACTAATATAAACAGCCGGCGTTGAACAAACTAATGCTAACAAATTTAGGATTTTCTTCTTTAACTCTGTTCCTTTTTTAATTTCTAGTAATTGTGCCAAAATACTTCAGCATTTATGTCTTTTTAATACGGCTTTAATCTTTCTATAGGATCTAATAGAAACCCGACATCTTAAATCGTGTCCCCGAGAAATTAATTGCTGTAGACGTTATTAACGTCACTGAGAACATAATAGCGCTTAATGTTTTGAGACATTCAGGCGTCTTAAAGTGGACACGTTTTGGCGAATAACAATTATCGGACACGTTTGGAGATGTGAAATTGGACACGTATGGGCGATTTGGGATTTTAAGGACACGTTTGGGCGAAAAAGACACGTTTGGGGGAATTGGACATGTTTTGGGGATGGACACGTTTGGGAGTGTTACATATATAGGTAATTATATAAGATCATTGGCATTAGAATTTGAGATGCAAGTGAATATTTCTAAAGCAAAAGTGAAGACATTTAATTTCCTTTTTTTCATTGTAGAATATACAAAGGTGTATTTATTATTTATTATATAAAAAGTAAAATAACAATACTGAACTCCAAGGAAATAATAGCCTGTAAACATGGTAAATGCATTTATTGATTGTAACCATTCTGTGAATGCCAGTAAAAAAGTAATATTTACCTATCTATAAATCTGACATTTACTAGTGCAGCAGATGTTGTTACACACATCATCTGGTTTTAGTATTTTATGCCATGCATCTGCAGAGCTTTTTCTTTATGATGCAATCATCATATTACATACTTTTTCATCATTTAACGAATTCTTTGAACTTTTAATTGTAGAAACATGATGTTAATTGTGTCTTGGAATGTTTCGCTGTAGATTTGAAGTATGAATACCCTCATAACTTAGAATATATTTCTTTATTTTGTTGAGGGTTCCATTAAAATTCTTCAAAATTCTCTTTTCTTTGCCAGATTGTTTTGTAAATTATTTAGTAACTGGTATGTACACATAATGGCCATTTGCTTTCACACTAATTAAATATAGGTTATATAGTAAAGTAAATTGTTTATATCAGATCCACAACAGGATTGTTTTTTATGGGTATACATGAAGGTCTATATAATGTACCCTTATAATATCAGACAACATCCAAAAAAGAACCCAGTGCATGCCTGTCACATGACAAAAGATGGATGTGATGTGTCACAGAAATTCTTGATTCTAAAAAGGCAAAAATATATATTAACTTTGTAGTTTTGCAAGATATATGGTTTCTCATAGTACAATGTAGAAAAACATAGACCTTGTCATTTCTACTGACAATTAACAAATATATATATTGGGAAGTTTTTGAACACAAGATCTTCTATCTGATTGGAACAAAACTTGCCTCATTTACAGACACTTCATAAAATGTTTAATTGAACAAGATATATTTTTTATGATCAGATTGATAATTTTGTGTTTTTCATAGCAAAAATAACTGCGCACACTAATTTCTAAAATTACGGTAATTGTGCATTTTTAATTTTCAAAAGTTCTTTTGTTTAAATTACTACCCTTTATTAATTGTAGAAGAAGAAAGCAAAGTTACAAGTGTGTATGTTATCAGATCTAAAACAACTTGATTAAACTTTTAAAAACTAGACATTTACCATGTTTACATGATACAACATTGAACATTGGATTTTGAACTTGTATAATGTATATGTGTAAAAATCGTACTTTTTATTTTTCAGAATTACTTGGGTCCAGTAAAAGAATAAACATAGACTATCAGGATAGTGATGGGTAAGGTGCATTTTATAATTAGGCCAAATCAAAAATAAATTAGGCCCAATAAAAAATACTTAAGGGATTTTCTACCTACCCTAATGTTTTATACCTTCGAGAATACACCTACCTTAAAGTTTTAATTGATACTTTTGGTAGTGAATTGTGACAAAATTGCAAGGCACGTCTCCACATATACACTAAAGGTAAGAAATCAAGAAAAATGAAGAAAAAAAATCTTATCTCTATGCCCTAAATTATTTTCAGGAGGAAACTGTAAACACATACTTCTTTTGTTTGGCCTTATATACATGTAATGGTAATATTTGATGAATATAATTTATAATGGATGGTAACCTGTTGGTTATACATGACTATTCCTCTGTAAAGAAAGTTCATACAAAAAATAAACCAATATAAAGTATAGCAAAGAACACAATGAATTTTATAAAAATAGATGTGTCATTTATATCAATGACAGCAACCCAAGAAGACATAAAACAATAACGAATATCTAATATACAGCTTTTAACAATAGACCAGTATTTATACCACATGTCAAGCCTTAAACTTTCCTGAGTCACGTTACAATTTGTGAAAATTATACTTTGTGGTCCAATTAAAATGTGGTTGGGCTAGTCTATCTTGTCATTGCAGTGTGTTCAGTGAAAGATTTAGACAGCCTTGTCAGACAACAACAGTTCAGCTTTATCTAATACTAAATGTAGATAATTTGTTCAGATTATGCATATATGACTAAGAGCAGTGTTGTGTCAGGCAATTCAAAGTTTTGACGACAATTTCAATGTAGAACTTCAGCCTTGTTTCATTTAAATGTATGTCACAAAATCTAAATCAACTTACATTTATCAAAATTTGTATGAATGATATTCTGTAAATACAATATGTTTATAGTATATTGTCAATATTATTTTTCACACATTGATGAAAATATTAATGGTATTTAGTTTGTGAAGAGCTATACTGTTCATCAAGGTCTTTAAAGAAACTTCTGAAATATATATACTTGCAAAATAATTAAATTTTGAAAATAACATTTTTATTTTCAAAGTCACATTTCAAAAAGAAAAAATACTTTAAAGAAAAAAGTATTTGTAGATGCATATGAAACTGGGTGAATAAAAATATGCATTCCTTTTAATAATTCTGTTTTTCTTGAGGACAGAACAATATCCCAATTGTATTATATGAACTAAAATATGGCTTTGATATATGATTGAGAAGTAGGAGAAAGATCTAAGTGAAAGAAAAGTTATGATGAGTAGTAAAGTAAGTTGTGAAGTGCACTCCTCTAAACCATAATTGATATTGGTGTTCACTTTTAATTCTATAGAATTATTTGTTTGAAACCACATGTTTGCATCAAGCAGTATACAAAAATTCTGTTTGAAATAATCAATTTGTAGAGAATCTGTATTGGAGCAGAAACATCATTACTAGTAAAACTTGAGGTGTAGATTCAAGTGAATTTTAATTACATGTACATGTAATATACTTATCAATGAAAAGCAACTCACCTAAGACCTGACAAAGAGTGCACTTTAACACACAATGACCTGTACTACTGTATAAAAAGTCTGCCTTCCCCCTAAATAAAAATAAAAACAACAAAAAAGGGATCTCAAACAGGTGTCACTTTCTTCAAGGAAAACATTTAACATGGTAGATTTTATAAATCTAACAGAGAACTATAACAGACTTGGACAATGGCAGTGCCCAAATCATCTTCAACCAAAAATAGGTCACATTTGCTTACATGTCATGCTTTATAAACTTAGATTATGTCCTGTCTAGAAGTATAAAATAAGTGATTTCTTACAAAAAACATATTATTTTGTTCACCTTTGACTTAATGTAAGTATTAGTAGGTACTTGGTAATCTAACAAAAGAATATTCAAATTTACTTTTTGGTCACCCAATGTTTATCCCATTTATGGTATATATTACCTCAATGAATTACAAATGTACCTCTTGATTTTGTTTTATATATTGATGTTAATTGATGTTTTCAGAATGTCCGCTTTACATCAAGCTGCCTTAGTTGGCAGTCTGGAAATGATGGGAATGCTGTTAGAACAAGGAGCTTCTGTTGGTTTGTCAGACAATAAAGGTATGATATCAGCTGGTAGGCTTAATGGGGAAGTCTTTGTTAGGTATTTGGAAGTGAGTGAATCCTATAGAAAGTAAGGAATTTATGGTGAAAAAAAGGCAGTATAATCATTATTTTGAAAAACCAAATTATTTTTCTATAATTTTTTAGCTGATTTAGACTTTCCCTGAACCAATGATATTTTGTTCATAATCAATGTGTAGTTCACTTGATATCAGTGTTTATCGCTCAAAATTCAATTATCATATGGAAATTTCTTGCCTTCTTCTGATTTTGTTATTAATTTGTCACAAAAAAGTGACCATGCCTTTTACATCACATAGAAAGGAAACATCTTTTTGCAGATTGATAAAGTTTGCCTACATAAAGATTAAAATTTATTAGAGCGACAGATTCATCCACTGTATCACATCCAATACATTATTTCTCCTCTCTCAGCAGTTAAATTTTAAAGGTGATCCTTGTGTTTGGATTAAAAAATAAATGGTCTCTAAAGAAGAAATATTGTATCACACTTGATGCAGTAGGAGAACTTATATTATCTTGATAAGTGTTGTACACGGGCACCTTCCAATGGAAGTAAACTTAATTAATATTCTTCAGTTGTTTACAATCATTTACAAAACTTTCATCTTGAAAACTGATTTTTCTATTGTTTTTGATACATGAAATAAAATGCACTGCTATAACTTTGTTATAGGGATGTTAGCTCTCCACTATGCTTGCTGGCAAGGGAAAGCAGAACCAGTACACATGTTGTTACAGTGGAGATCACCTGTCAGTAACCAGTCCTACGATGGTGCTACACCTTTACATCTGGCTTGTCAACATGGGCATTTTGATGTGGTAAGATAAACAAACTTTGGGAAAAAATAAGTTAATCTCTATGTGCTGATCCAGGATTTTGAAAAAGGGAAACCCCAGCAAGACAACATTAGTAGTAGGGACTGGTATAAAGTCAAAGCATTAACCATATACATATCTCCATAAGCCCCCTTAATCCACCTCTGATCTTCATACTCTGTAATATATAAAAAAAAGACAAAAAGATATTGATTAAGGATGATATGTGAATTTCAGCATGACAATTAAGACATAAATGTAGTTATAAGAAAACTTTTTTATTCAATAGTTATATTTGTCAAATACAGAGTAAAGGAAAAGCAAGATCAAAAGTTTTGCCAAATCTCAGTGCATGTTATGATCTATATGTCTAAATCTTGTGTATGATTATCTTGAAGTATATATTTGCTTGCTCTTTATGGATAAATATTAAACTTTAACTATCAAAAATTTTTAAGAAACACATCATTTTGCGCAATTTAACAGCTGTTATATGCAGTTTCAAATGTATTTGCAAATGTACAGTAAATAATAAAATATGTATTATGTTTTTTGTAAAAAAAAATTTAATGGCATTGCATAAAATTGGTCTTTTGCCAAATTATTTTTTGAATGTTTGATGTTTACATTCCCATAGAACAGCCTTGTTTTTATTTTTTATCAAGTTTGAGAATAAAATTTGAATTGATAAGTGAAGGTAGACAGCATGACAAGAGATTAAAATGGAGTGATGCATAAAATCTTTATTCAGTAGTTAAATTTGTCTAATCCAGTGGAAAATGAAGTCAACATCACAAGTTTGTCAAGTTTGCACAAAAAATTCTCATTCATGAAGGTAGAATATTAACAGACTTTCAAATCATTTGCTTGGAAAAAAAATTGTCATTGTTAATAAGATGTGATACATTATCAAAAATTTCACAGTATATTCAGTTCTACTGTCATAAATGGTTATAGATAATATTATCTTACCTGTTCAGGTGAGAATCAATCATCAAAGAAATTAAATTGTCATTAATCATGTACCTTGGCCTTACCTGCACAAAAAATCAATGTAATAGATTACATCAAGAGATGGTCTTCTTTCTCTAGTATGACAATCTCAACTCAACTAAAAGGGTTCTTTAGTCCTCCTTGTCAAGGATATAGTGAAATTTAAAGATTTTCAATCAGTCAAAATCTTCAACATACTTTAAAACTTGTATTTGTTGTAATTAAACAAAGTTACTTTTAAAAGTATTGAGGAATTTAGCTTATTTCTTTGTTAAAAAAGGTCATCGGCATATACATAGCATTCTTAATTTCCTGTTTTCTGCAAAAAAGGTGACACCAGTCCTGACAGAAATTAATATTTGGTAATAATTTTATTCTGAAACATGAAATGAGGACATATAACCTCCTTGTTATGAATTGACTCTTCTTACATGATCTTATAATAAGCAGATTGTTTTAGGTCAAATTTATAGTTGAACATGTCCTTCATATGTTTTAGGTCAAATTTATACTTGAACATGTCCTTCATATGTTTTGGGACACATTTATACTTGAACATGTCCTTCATATGTTTTGGGACACATTTATACTTAAACATGTCTTTCATATGTTTTGGGACAAATTTATACTTGAACATGTCCTTCGTATGTTTTGGGACAAATTTATACTTGAACATGTCCTTCGTATGTTTTGGGACAAATTTATACTTGAACATGTCCTTCATATGTTTTGGGACAAATTTATACTTGAACATGTCCTTCATATGTTTTGGAACAAATTTATACTTGAACATGTCCTTCATATGTTTTGGGACGGATTTATACTTGAACATGTCCTTCATATGTTTTGGGACAGATTTATACTTGAACATGTCCTTCATATGTTTTGGGACAGATTTATACTTGAACTTGTCCTTCATATGCCTTTGTTATATAGGTTGGTTTGGTTTTCATTAGGCAAGCTTTTATGGAACACAAAAATACATATATTGATATATTGACAGAAATTGACAAAGTAATTGATATATTATGTGTGAAGAAATGTGATAGTTTTCACCTCTCGTTAATAAGAATTACTGTAAATTCAGAAATTATTGCATGCATTTATTATTGCGAATTTTGAAGAATGGACGTAAATGCGAGATTAATTATAGCAATTTCAGGAAAATATGCATACATACATATGCATCAGATATCAGAATGCAAGTTCTTATTATTGCGATACTCACCCAGTCGCATAATTCGCCATAATAAAAACCTCGCAATAATTTCTGAATTTACAGTACAAAATTAACACCTGTATTTTACATGCTGGTAAAATACCATACAGTACATTAATGTTGCAAAATTCTCTTCATTGTCAATGTCTTTTGTCACATTTTTTGAAAAGTAAATGCTTTTAAACATATATAGTAATTTTATAAAAATTCATTTGACTTTTCAACATTTTCAAAAAATTTACCTGACTTAATTCTGAATTCATTTAGAAATAATATTTTTGTAGAATATTTTTCATATGTGATTTTGCCAGTCTGATTAAAATCAAACCTCTCAGCACTCCCGTTTTCTGATATGTCACGTGGGACCTCTTACAGAGTTTCTTCAGACCTCCCACGTGCGATATATAAATAAACGATAGCAAGTGAGAGGTTTGATTTTAATCAGACTGTGATTTTGCATTTCTAATCTTAAAAAAACTACCAAAAAAAGCATGTATTTCTTTACATACTGAATCTGATGGATAACATTGTCATATTTTTTTTTAAACAATTGGTGTAAGAAGTACATTTCCGTCTCCTCCCTAGTTATAAGCATAGATTTTTTGGGGTGAAAATTAGTCATAAAGGTATATTAAAATACAGTCAAGATTAATAGATATAATCAATATAAAACTGAAGGATCACAGTTTGAAGCTGCTAATATCTGATAATTATATGCAATAACACAAAATTGACCCATGTTACTTTAAAATTCAGATGTGAATTTTTGATTAAGGATTCTGTTTTGTTTGGAAAACAATTGATTTTATTCTAAAATAAAGTATTAAATGGTTAGAAACATAGATAAACATTGATTTTCTCTACTTAAGAAATATTATGTTACAGCGACAAACAAAAATTAGTCTTTTCTTTGTCACAAAAAATGAAATGATTTTAAGATAAAGATGTGAGAAAATATTTTTTAAATATTTATACCGAATGTAAGGTTCCTTATGTTATTATGCAAAATAATATTCAATAAAAAGTCATAAGATAAATTTCCTTTTATAACACATTAATATTATTGACTTTATACTTAATGACTGTTTCCTCATTTCGTCATCATGACAATCTGTGATCATGATAAAAAATCCTTATAACGAGGTGATGACGTCTTTTAACATCAGCTGTTTAAAGGCTTTATATTCCTTTCATAAGTTGGCAAAAAATTTCTGTCATTTGTAAAAAGTTTGTTTTTTGTAATTTCTTATAATTCATCAACAATTTTGTGATTCATATTTACCATTTATTTTCCATAAAACCTAATAATAGGAAAAAGGTTCAAACAGAAATGTAAAGTTATCTTGAGAGAATTCTTTTATATATTATTTGTTGGAAATTATATAAGGAGGGGATTACTGTTTACATTCGTCTGTCCATCCATGCAAGATTGGTCTCATTTTTTAAAGAAACTTCAAATCAGAGCTATGTGAAATTTAGTATCAAGATTCATGTTAGCATGCTATACTGTAGGATCAGATTCATCTCACATCAACTTTCTCTTTACTAATTCTTATGATTCTTACACATAATAAACATGTATAAAATTTTTGTCGCAGTTCCCTCAGATCAAGGTTTTTTAAAATTTACAATCAAGCTTTCTGTGAGATTTACTGTGTGAAGTGTTCCTTTGCATCCCATACTTATCAACTTAATGTTACTGAATACTTATAGCTAGGTATCATTAATAAGCAATATCTGACAGTTGAACTTTTTTAAAAAATTTTTTGTATTTTCAATATTCATATTTTTTAAAGCTCTTTATGATCCCATACCAAAGTGCTTCTTTCTTGAAGTACAAACAAGACCGAACAATACACAACACAGTAATACCTAACAGCTTATTGCCAATAAAACAGCAATTTTATGGTAGAACATCTGTATAAGGGATTAAGTAGAGGTTTATGGTCCAGTATAACACAAGCTATGTTCAAATTTACCTTAAATATAGGCTCATACATTGTATACTTGCCAACATTTTCTTCTATATTTAGAATAATGGGTTAATTTTTCTGCAGTTAATTTTGAATGAGGATGTTGACATGTTTTAATATATACTTGAACATTTACAATATGGCAGCTCAAATAAAGATGCTTACAGTTATATTTTACATACTCATACAGTTTATAATCTCTGTAAATAAGACATTTTATTGTTGTTAAAGTTTGAATTTAATGCTTCTGTGATTTGTGTCCATCTCAAGTCAATTTATAGAAAAGATGACCAAATATAAAAGGACAATATTATTAGTGTGTTCAGTGACCATGGTTCATCCTATTGTAAACATCTCAGGACATGGGTGGATCAATACATGCTGAGTCATTGTTCAATACTGAAAGCATTGATGGGTCAAAGATCATATACAAAGCTAGTTTACACCTTTATTTTGTCTGTAACTCTGATGGCTTATTCTGAGCTAACAATTTCTCATAATTGTTGGTCTTTTCCTGTGTCACATTTAGGGGAATTTTAAACATTGTCAATAATGGGAAGCAGAGTAGTCTTGGTCAAGAAACTATATACAGAGTTTTTTATTTCAAAGTTTTGAGCAGGCCCAGTTTGGCAAAGTAAATGTTTTATTTCTGTAAATTTTTTAAGAACATAACTAAATTTAGAAAATTTGTTGCTGAATTCTTTACAGCCCCAAAGCTATGCAGGAGTCCCCCGCCAAAATTTTTTATTTTTAAAATCCTACTTAAATTTTATTGGCCTTAATGTCAACTACAACTATTGGCTATCAGTTTGATCTTACAAGTGGACAAAAGTTGAAATAATGTCAATTGATACCTTAAGATGTTTAAATTTTGTATTTATTGACAAAAGAAGAAATTTTGCCCTATCAGATCTATTGTAATTTAAGGTATCCTCTGGGGTTATGTGACCACCACTATACAATTTTTCTTTGTTATATACCTAGTAAAGGGGGTTTAACTGTAGGATTTATTTAATAATTGCAATTAAACAGGTAATATATTTGTCACACATTAAAGGTTTTATGACAGTAATATATATGCTTTATATGAATGATAACCTTTATAAAATATAGATGTTTATTAAAGTCCTTGGTAGCCATTGAGGCATGTCCGAGGAGATGATGTTATCTTTTGCCATTCATGGAGATACTTCACACAAACAATGTGTGGTCTTTGACTGTTCTTGCATTTTTTCCAAATTTAAGAGAATGTTTTTAAAAATATATCTTTTGAATTTATATTGCTGCATCAGAAAAGTGGTTCTATTGTTAATGGTTTTCAGGACATTTAGTTTTGCATAGTCACTTATCAATTGAGTCCATCATATATGATCAACTAAGGATTATTTTTCACTTATTTTATGACCAAGTCAATGTATAGTAAAGCACTGATTTTTTTTTATTGTTTGATGTTGCTATTTATAAAAAAAAATCTTTTAGCTAGATGTAACAAATTTGTTTTACGATGCCCCTCATTGGAAAAACTACATTTTATTTGGCAAGAATTCCATATGACACCTCCACCCTTCAAAAACCACACTGAAAACTTACAGCTTATTCTGTGGAAGTGCCAAATAGAGCTCATTCTCAGTTATGGTTCTTTAATGATTGGTAAATAGCAATTTTTATAGTTTACATTAAAAAAAAAAAGAAGTTTGTTATAGCCAACTGCTTTTTAAAGAGATCTAATGTAGATTTAACATTTTCATAAGGTGCTAATCCAATGGATTTTAAATTTATACCACATATTTATTAGTCTTATTTTTGCATTTTTATGGGCATAATTTTTCCCAGTCTGTGGGTCTGTTTGCCTGTCTGTCCATCCCTCAACAGATTCATAAAATTTCATTTTAAACTCTGGAGGTCTTTTGAATTTTTTAAATCGTTGGGCAGCTGTCTTATTGACACCTACATGTCAATATATTCACAGATAAAAGAAATATGTGTAAGTGAATTATATATTGCATAATTCACATTTTGTGTAAATGCATTTAAAAAATAGTAAGATATGAGTAAAAAACTTTGTGGAGACATAAATATGAAATAGATTGAAGTAGTGAACAACAGAGCAATCTTTAATAATGGTATAGCAAGGTACAGGGTGGGTCTGGTGTTTAATTCCCTTAATGTTTTATTTGATACTGATAGTGAGATAAATGAAGAAATAAAACCATAACAATAGAAAATAAGACAATCAAGGTTAATAAATTAGTGAATTGTGTATTTCTCATGAAAAGATGGGTGTCTTCAATCCTGA
Organism: Mytilus coruscus; assembly: GCA_017311375.1. NCBI lineage: Eukaryota > Metazoa > Mollusca > Bivalvia > Mytilida > Mytilidae > Mytilus > Mytilus coruscus. Next base: position 93,257,088 of record CM029602.1, on the reverse strand, counting down.
CAAATTTATTGTTGACAGCACACATATTGAGAAAATAGAAGTTACATTTTCCCATACCCTTCTTACTGACCTGCTGTCCTACAATCTATACAGTGTTGATTTGGCAATTAAAACTTACAAAAGATAGAAATTTTAGATCTAACTGCTGAGTGTACAACAATGATAATACTGGCTTACAAAAATATAATGTGACTGTTTTTTTTTTATATAAAATTTGAATTAAAAAAGAAATCTCTTAAATATTTATTTTTAAAAGATTGTCTGAATATTTTTATAACCTATTAGCTAGAATGATGGTTGTCTTGAAACTGTAATACACATACTAATTAGAATAATAATAAAGGAATATCAGTTCTGTATTTGAGGAGTTGTCACCGTCAATTGGGGATTTGACAGTCACAAATGAAGTTATAAGAATTATATATATAAAAGTATATTATTCATTGCCATCTTTTGTTCCAAATCGTTTCCTGAAACATACACTAGTTTTAACCAGATACAGTCTGTCATACATCTGTTTGCTACCAAATTAGATATGTTTCAATTTGTATGTTTATGTGTAACATATGTAGTACAGGTTTTACTGGTGAATTTTTAGTTCTAATGTTCCAATGAACTGACCAAGTTGTGACATGGAACCTGTCATCCTTTATAAACTTTGAAAAATATCTTTCCTTCCAAAATTGATCAGCTAATATTTTACCAGAATCATATAAAGGGTGTTCTTTTTAAAATGACTTGACAAGAATGATATTTAGGATGTCCTTTTTAAGATGTATTGACCAAAATCACATTTAGGTTACCCTTTAAAATGTCTTGAAAACTCTTCCTTAATAAAATTAGAACAACGATTTTGACAGTTTAATCATTGTTAGATGATCAAATTCTAAAACATTATTGGGATATATTACTACTCAATTTTAAAATAGCTCTAATATTCATAGCTGGTAATGGCCCCTTGTCCTAGTGAACATCGACAGTATTACATAGAATACAAGCAATAAGGCCATATATCAATGAAAAGAGCTTTAATTTTGAATTTTGATATGGACGTCTTCAGTGATTGGTAAACTCATTCACATAGAATACAAGCAATTCACCATATATCAATTAACAGTGGTTTGATTTGAATTTTATTATGGTAGTTGATGGGATGTCTTCACCAGTTGGCGTATTAGGCACAACCTTTTGGAATTTTGGGTCCTCAATGCTCTTCAACTTTGTACTTGTTTGGCTTTATAAATAATTTGATCTGAGCATCACTGATGAGTCTTATGTAGACAAAACACGCGTCTGGCGTATTAAATTATAAGCCTGGTACCTTTGATAACTATTGATAAAGTTGAAGACAGAGTTATCATTGAATGGACTGATTTAGAAATAGTGTTTGTATTATTGGTACCTCCCTGTTTTAGACATTCTGATTGGTCCAAATGTCATTGAAGAGGATTATTGCACAACGTAATTTTTAAGGAAGAATTTGTAAATTAGTCAATTACTCAAGATAATAAATAAATCTGTCATTTACATTACAATTATTTACCATGAAGACCAAGATAGAAGACGTTAACGGGCAATACTAACTTTATACAATGAAGTAAATTTGCTTGATGAATTATAGTCTCCATTATGCAGTCATTATTTTGTTTTAATCTTTTACAGGCCAACTTATTACTGTTACACAATGCTGTGCCTGCAATTCTAAACCATGAGAATAAAACACCATTAGATTTGGCTTGTGAGTTTGGAAGATATCGGGTAAGAGTCTGTAATGGATTTGTTCAAGAGAAACTTGTCAGGGCCTAATACTCTTGTTAGCTGAATATATAGACTGTTTTATCAGTCACAAATCCTCCATATTTATCTTATTAATTTTGATAGTTTTGCTAATTTTGTTAAAGCTTTAGGATCCTGGGACCTTATTTGACGCTGTTCATACTTTTTTTGTGCTTTGCAGAATGTGTAATAAACCATAAAAACTTGTTGAAAAATATGTAGAAAACCAGCAAATTGTTCTAAACAAGAATGAACAAAAATATACCAAAATAAATAGAATGGGACAAAGTCATGATAAAAGTTCCAAACAACTATTAGGTGCTGAAATAAAAATATAACAAACTAACAACATGAGAAATTATGAACTTCAATGAATTTTAAATGGGATAAAACTTAATTTCAAGGTCTTAACAATACATTCTCACTGGTCACTTCACATGGAATTTAAGGTTGTAGTTGTTGCCAAAAAAATAATAAAAGGCACACAACAACTAACAACATTATTCCTATTGAAATAGTCCCTTGTTAAGGGTGAACAACTCTTGTTTATATACTCACAATAAAGGTGTTTGAGATAAAGAGGAATGAAGCATAAGTTGAGTCTATGACATGTGGAGCAAGAGGCCATTGCACTTAGAAAAACTTACTTGCCTCAATACTTCAAATGCAGTTGATAATGTGAATACTGCAAATAAAAATGATAATCATGCAACTTTTGTAGGTATCTTGTTCTCATTAAACTTATGACAATGCAAGCTAAGGAAGATAACTCTGAATGTTTGTATTATGATGAAAGCACAGCAATACAAAATAATGTGTAATTTATGTACAATTTCGAAAGTATTATATCTTATAAAAATAAGGAGACGTGGTATGATTGCCAATGAGACAACTTTCAACTATAGTCCAAATGACATATTTGTAAACAGCTATAGGTCACTATACAGTCTTTATCAATGATACAACCCATACCTATAGTCAGCTACAAACCCTAACATGACAAAATGTGAACCATTTCAAAGAGAAAACCAACACCCTGATTTATGACAAACAATAAAAAAAAATTTGTAAGGGTTCTGCGGTACCCAGTGTCTCGCCTACTTTTGCTGTTAATCGCAGGCTCAACAAAAGTGGGGAAAAAATTATTAAAAATTTTCCTCTAGATACTATCTTTTGATTGTAAGAAGCTTCTATCCAAGTTTGGTAAAAATCCAGGATGGTTTATGAATCTAATAAATGTTTTAAAAACTTTAACTGCAGACTGTATGTAATGTTAACTGGAAGAAAAACTAAGTCCATTTATAAGTAATATACGGAAAAACAGGAAATAAATTTTTACAAAATTTCCTTCTAGATACTAGCTTTTGATCGTAAACAAGCTTCTGTCCAAGTTTGATACAAATCCAGGATAGTTTATAGTTAAAAATTTACTTCTGGATACTATCTTATGATCATAAACAAGCTTCTGTCCAAGTTTGGTAGAAATCCAGGATAGTTTAAGAAAGTTATTAAAATTTTAAAACTTTAACCACAGAGTGAATATTTGTGGACGCTGCCGCCGCCGACAGAATGTAGGATCACTATGTCTCGCTTTTGCGACAAAAGTCGAAGGCTCGACAAAAACACAAACAAATATATATGGCAGATATGTTCCTTTGGTATCTATAGCCTCTTTTCTATAGCAACCAACAACAACCACTGAATTACAGGCTCCTGACTTTGACCAGGCAAATAAATAACATGGTAGGACTAAATATGTTCGTGAGCACTCAACCCTATCTTAACCTGGGAGAGAGGTGTAACATTGCTACATAAGAAAAAACTGTAAAAATCAGATTGAAATGGCTTGACTCGTCAGATTTGGCAAGAAGCTTATTAACAACTCACATAAAGACATAAGACACAAAATATGGATCTAAGAGTACTCACAGTTACTGAAAAGTAGTTCAAAGCCAATTACAACTAATAAATATATCGTCTTCTCTGATACTAGAATATCAATCTGTACACATCCAAGGAATTTAGTGTAAGGATGCCATAAAAAGTCTTAGAAAAGCTTGACCTTGTGCAATGGCAGATTATATGCACATAATATCTGCAGTAAGAGAAACAAATCCCCATAAGTTATCATACCTGTATAGCAATACCTATTTAGTTACATTCAACTCTTTACTCTTGTATACTCGTATTTTTTTCGAGATCAATATTTCTTTCTTGTAAAAAGAAAAGTCTGCACAATTGACCATTTGGATAATTTATAATTTTTCATACACTGCTGTATATGAATTGACTCAGCAACAGAAGTTTGTTATGGTTTAAAGGACTTAGTGTATTCAGCCTTAGCTGTTTTGGGCTACTCTGGATACAAAATTGTTATGCCTGCTGATTGTACCTATACATATAGATCAACTAATTCTTTCTTTTATTCAAAGTAAATTATTTCTTTTTACAGGTTGTAGATTTATTACTTAGAAGTAATTTGTGTGCTTCCTTGCTGTTTGAAACTCCTCTTGATATGGTAGATGGTAATACTACTTGTTTACATCTGGCTGCAAAGAATGGTCATGTAGAAATTCTCAGGTAGGAAAAACTTCATGTTTACATCTGGCTCCAAAAATGGTCAGGTAGAAATTCGTAGGTAGGAAAAACTTCTTGTTTACATCTGGCTGCCAAGAGTGGTCAGGTAGAAATTCTTAGGTAGGAAAAACTTCTTGTTTACATTTGGCTCCAAAAATGGTCAGGTAGAAATTCTTAGGTAGGAAAAACTTCTTGTTTACATCTGGCTGCCAAGAATGGTCATGTAGAAATTCTCAGGTAGGAAATACTACTTGTTTACATCTGGACATGGTTGCTTGAAACTTTTATCAACAGAATAATTTTTAACCAGTCAATGAAGCATGTTGAAATCAGTGTAACTTATCCAGTTGACAAGTCTTATACAAGGGTCAACTGTTTTGAGCAACTTAATCCTGGCTGCCAAGAATGTGCAGGTAGAAAGTCTCAGTTAGGAAATACAACTTGTTCACATCTGGCTGCCAAGAACGGTCATATTTTTCATGTCAGGCCTTTTATAGCCAACTATAAGGTATGGGTTTTTCTCTTGTTGAAGCCGTACGGTTGCCTATAATTGCTTACATCCACTACATTTAAACTTTGGTGGATAGTTGTCTCATTGGCAATCATACCACATCTCCTTATTTTTATAATGTAGCAATTCTCAGGTAGGAAACACTACTTGTTTACATCTGGATGCCAAGAATGGTCATGTAGGTTGGAAATTTTCTGAGGTACCAAATACTACATGTAAAAGTTTTCCTTTTTGCAGTATTTAGACTGCATGCACTGTAAATTTGTTTGTTTTTGGGGTACTGATTTTCATGTATTTTGGGAAAACTACTTTTTGTTGGATGCTTAATTTCATGGTTTTAACATTTTCTGCAAGTTTTATATTTTGTTAAAAACTTAAATTTGTGGTTCACTCATAATATGAGAATCCACGAAAATAACATCCCCATGAATAATGATTAATCCCCAGTATGTATGTGTTATGTTATATATTTATTATTGTTTTGATTTCTATGGGCTGATACTTTATTATTTTATTTCACTAGATTATTACTGCAAGCTGGTATGGATATAAACAGATTAACTCAACAGGGAACCTGTCTCCACCAAGCAGCGTTATGTGGCAAAGTAGATGTTGCAAAATTACTTCTTGATGTAAGTAATAGATGAAAAGGAATGTAATTTTTGGCAATGTACGCTCATTTCTATTTAAACCATAGAAGGAGTATAAAGAAATAAAAATAAAAATTTAAATGAGAAATTAAGCTTTACCTTTGACCTTATTTTCATGTGTCAGTAATCATTGTTAAGTTTACATGGTTAGGTTTGTTTCTAATATACTTTAAGCAACAGGTTAACTATATTTAGTGTATGGAGTGATTGTAAGGTATACTTTTTGTCTTGCTTTGGTTCATATGATCTTGCCCTCATTTTCATTGTTCATTGGTCAACACTAAGTTTTCTTGGTAAGGTCTGTTTCTTAGAAACTATGAGCAATAGATCCATTGTATTTGATAAATTGAATGATTGCTTGAAATGTCATTTAGTAGGGTTCATCTGACATTGTCCTCATTATCAGGGTTCATTTGTCAAGTTTAAGTTTTTGTCTCTCCTTGACGGAGTCAAAAAGCGAGACATAGGTATGTGGTAGGCCAATGTAAATTGATGTTCAGTTGTATAAGCATTAGCACATCTCATTTCCATGGACAGTATTTGGCCCCGCCCCCTCAGTCATGGTCTATTTACTTTGAAACTTTTGCTTAGTTTACATGTATTAGTTTGTGATTAGATCAGTTTAAGATGAACTGCTAATGTTAAGTCAATGATATTTGGTATGCAAATTTATTGGCATTTGCAAGTATCGTTTCCATGGAGATTATATAGCCCCACCCCTGATCATAGTTCATTGACTTTGAAAATTTTACATAGTTTACAAGTAAATGTTTGTGTTTAGGTTTATTTAAAGGAAAGGACTTATAATAAGTCAATGGTATTTAGTATGCAGTTGTATTAGCATTGGCACATCTCATTTCCATGATTTTTTAGCCATGTACCTTCAGTCATGGTTCATCGACTTTGAATATTTTCATAACTTACATGTTAAAGTATTGCTATTTTAATTTCAACATTTGCATTATCAAAATTACAAAAAGGCGAGACATATCTCTGTGATAACAGTTTATTAGTGATTAGGTCTGTTTCTCAGATACAATGAGCAATAGCTCAATTTTATTTGGTGTATGGAATGATTGTTAGGTGTAAATATCCGTCTTGCAGGGTTCATCTGACCTTGATCTCATTTTCATGGATCATTGATAATGTTAAGTATATGTGATACCTGTAGTAAAACTATGTTCTAATGAAACATGAAACTTAGTCATGATTATTTAGGCAGGCGACACACTCAGTTTGTATGCCCTTGTTACTCTTAAGCATTTCTTGGTGAAATAAAGCTGTCCTAGAAATCTGAGCATTATGCAGTTATGGATCATTCCTTATATATATGTTTCTGTGTTTACAGGAATTTTTTTGTCCATTTAGATTTTTTGGTAAATATAATTTTGCATGTATTGGTGAGCATGATATCAGATTAAAGCCACCCTTTGTCGATACTTTTTTCATTACAGTGTGGTGTGGATGTAAATAGGACAAACTCTCATGGTGAGACTGCCTTAGATATAGTACTAAAATACACACCATGTCGTGCTGCCAAAGATCTCAAACAACTTCTTACAGGTAGGTTTGTATAGTGCTTAAATACACACCATGTCTTGCTGCTAAAGATCTCAAACAGCTTCTAACAGGTAGGTTTATATAGCGATTAAATACACACCTTGTCGTGCTGTAGGTTTATGTTATTCATTTATGCTACACCCTGCCTATATATAGATATAGGAAGATGTGGTGTGAGTGCCAATGAGACAACTCTCCATCCAAATAACAATCCACAAAAGTAAACCATTATAGGTCAATGTACGGCCTTCAACACGGAGCCTTGGCTCACACCGAACAGCAAGCTATAAAGGGCCCCAAAATGACTAGTGTAAAACCATTCAAACGGAAAACCAACGGTCTAGTCTATATAAAAGCGAGAAACACTTATAAATTACATAAACAAACTGCCTAGTTTCCTACATCAAACCTGTAGAAATTTTGTTGCAATTTATTTAGTACATTTATAAGCTAAAAGTAGTGTAAGAAATATTTAAAATTCAAAGCCAATGTAAATTGATGTTCAGTTGTATAAGCATTAGCACATCTCATTTCCATGGACAGTATTTGGCCCCCCCCTCAGTCATGGTCTATTTACTTTGAAACTTTTGCTTAGTTTACATGTATTAGTTTGTGATTAGATCAGTTTAAGATGAACTGCTAATGTTAAGTCAATGATATTTGGTATGCAAATTTATTGGCATTTGCAAGTATCGTTCCATGGAGATTATATAGCCCCACCCTGATCATAGTTCATTGACTTTGAAAATTTTACATAGTTTACAAGTAAATGTTTGTGTTTAGGTTTATTTAAAGGAAAGGACTTATAATAAGTCAATGGTATTTAGTATGCAGTTGTATTAGCATTGGCACATCTCATTTCCATGATTTTTTAGCCATGTACCTTCAGTCATGGTTCATCGACTTTGAATATTTTCATAACTTACATGTTAAAGTATTGCTATTTTAATTTCAACATTTGCATTATCAAAATTACAAAAGGCGAGACATATCTCTGTGATAACAGTTTGTTAGTGATTAGGTCTGTTTCTCAGATACAATGAGCAATAGCTCAATTTTATTTGGTGTATGGAATGATTGTTAGGTGTAAATATCCGTCTTGCAGGGTTCATCTGACCTTGATCTCATTTTCATGGATCATTGATAATGTTAAGTATATGTGATACCTGTAGTAAAACTATGTTCTAATGAAACATGAAACTTAGTCATGATTATTTAGGCAGGCGACACACTCAGTTTGTATGCCCTTGTTACTCTTAAGCATTTCTTGGTGAAATAAAGCTGTCCTAGAAATCTGAGCATTATGCAGTTATGGATCATTCCTTATATATATGTTTCTGTGTTTACAGGAATTTTTTTGTCCATTTAGATTTTTTTGGTAAATATAATTTTGCATGTATTGGTGAGCATGATATCAGATTAAAGCCACCCTTTGTCGATACTTTTTTTTCATTACAGTGTGGTGTGGATGTAAATAGGACAAACTCTCATGGTGAGACTGCCTTAGATATAGTACTAAAATACACACCATGTCGTGCTGCCAAAGATCTCAAACAACTTCTTACAGGTAGGTTTGTATAGTGCTTAAATACACACCATGTCTTGCTGCTAAAGATCTCAAACAGCTTCTAACAGGTAGGTTTATATAGCGATTAAATACACACCTTGTCGTGCTGTAGGTTTATGTTATTCATTTATGCTACACCCTGCCTATATATAGATATAGGAAGATGTGGTGTGAGTGCCAATGAGACAACTCTCCATCCAAATAACAATCCACAAAAGTAAACCATTATAGGTCAATGTACGGCCTTCAACACGGAGCCTTGGCTCACACCGAACAGCAAGCTATAAAGGGCCCCAAAATGACTAGTGTAAAACCATTCAAACGGGAAAACCAACGGTCTAGTCTATATAAAAAACGAGAAACACTTATAAATTACATAAACAAACTGCCTAGTTTCCTACATCAAACCTGTAGAAATTTTGTTGCAATTTATTTAGTACATTTATAAGCTAAAAGTAGTGTAAGAAATATTTAAAATTCAAAGTAATTAAAATTATGTAGGTAAAAAATTGTTATTATAAGCTATAAATTTCTTCTTGAAAAAACGAGTTGTCTCCCTTTGGCTGTACAGCTATTGTGCAAATAGAAAGTCTCAACAATCTATGGGCAGCCCATGAAAAAAATGTATTCAAATATGCATATAATAGGTTTAAATAGAAATTGGGTCCCAAAGGATTTCTAATACTAGTTTTTGTCTTGCCTGCGACGAAAGTCGCAGAAAGCGAGACATTGGAATTGCTTTTCCGGTGAACGGCTGCGGTGACATTGCCAACAGTTGTTAAGTTTTCTGCTTAAGTTAGTTTGGTAAAAACTGCTTGTGATAGATTTTCCCATAAGAGAAAATAGTAGCCTTTTTTCGAGATACAGACTTTAGAAAGTTGATTTTTAGAATGATACCTTGCTAGAATGACAGTGTTTTTTATTCAAAAAAATGTAGGTTTTCATTGCTTTTCTTGACACAACTTCTACTCATCTTCCTTGCCTATTAATTCTGCACTTAAAAATATGTGTCTCATCACAGCATTGAAGGACTACTCAGTTCATTTAAGTCTCTGGAAAATATAGTATTTTGCCTTTGGTATAATGCAGAGTGCACAAAGTGTCTAGTAATATATAATTTTTGGCTGCACACAACGATCAATCAGGATTAGCCATACTCTTAATTCTGCATACCATGTTATCTTCATAAAATGACTGCGCCCATGATACTTAATGTTTTATTGTCCACTTAGTGATCATTACATCTGCACTTTTGTCTGTACATCAGTTCATTCAGTGTTTGGTATGTTGAACCAGAGTTATGGGACTTAAACCGTCAGATATGTAAGAAAGAGACTAACTTGAGAATGCTTGAATCAGTAGTATATATTGTAATTACTGATTTAATTCTGTTTTTCCTTTGCCAATTGAAGACTAGTTCTTAGCTAGGCAAGCTGGTCTGTTCCCTCTGCCAATTGAAGACTAGTTCTTAGCTAGGCAAGCTGGTCTGTTCCCTACCTTTGCCAATTGAAGACTAGTTCTTAGCTAGGCAAGCTGGTCTGTTCCCTCTGCCAATTGAAGACTAGTTCTTAGCTAGGCAAGCTGGTCTGTTCCCTTTGCCAATTGAAGACTAGTTCTTAGCTAGGCAAGCTGGTCTGTTCCCTTTGCCAATTGAAGACTAGTTCTTAGCTAGGCAAGCTGGTCTGTTCCCTCTGCCAGTTGAAGACTAGTTCTTAGCTAGGCAAGCTGGTCTGTTCTCTATGCCAATTGAAGACTAGTTCTTAGCTAGGCAAGCTGGTCTGTTCCCTTTGCCAATTGAAGACTAGTTCTTAGCCAGGCAAGCTGGTCTGTTCCCTATGCCAATTGAAGACTAGTTCTTAGCTAGGCAAGCTGGTCTGTTCCCTTTGCCAATTGAAGACTAGTTCTTAGCTAGGCAAGCTGGTCTGTTCCCTTTGCCAATTGAAGACTAGTTCTTAGCTAGGCAAGCTGGTCTGTTCCCTCTGCCAGTTGAAGACTAGTTCTTAGCTAGGCAAGCTGGTCTGTTCTCTATGCCAATTGAAGACTAGTTCTTAGCTAGGCAAGCTGGTCTGTTCCCTTTGCCAATTGAAGACTAGTTCTTAGCCAGGCAAGCTGGTCTGTTCCCTATGCCAATTGAAGACTAGTTCTTAGCTAGGCAAGCTGGTCTGTTCCCTTTGCCAATTGAAGACTAGTTCTTAGCTAGGCAAGCTGGTCTGTTCCCTATGCCAATTGAAGATTAGTTCTTAGCCAGGCAAGCTGGTCTGTTCCCTACCTTTGCTAATTGAAGACTAGTTCTTAGCTAGGCAAGCTGGTCTGTTCCCTACCTTTGCCAATTGAAGACTAGTTCTTAGCTTGGCAAGCTGGTCTGTTCCATTTGCCAATTGAAGACTAGTTCTTAGCTAAGCAAGCTGGTCTGTTCCCTATGCAAAGCTTGATAAGTTGAAATTGATATATCCTATATTCAACCAAAATATTTAAAACTAGCTATAAAAAACTAACTATAAAAATTACATTGTATTAAGCTTTACAAACGATTAAATATAGTTAAAAGTTTTGAAAACTTACAGATTACACACAAATAAAATGCTTTTCAGCTTGCTCTTCATTTTTAGTGAACATTTATGTCCCTCCTAGGAAAACAGTTCATACAAATAAATCTTTAACTACAGGGTCAATTATGCAATTGGCAAATATACTATTTACTAGGAAACTTTACACTTTTTTTGGGGATTGGTAAATGCAACTTACCAATTGATATTTACCTATTTGTTATTCTAGAGTTTTGGGACATCAATCGTCAAATTTAAGGAAGTTTCCACATACTGCACACAAATTCTTGTATGCTAGGATCAATTTAAGGCAGTTTCCACATACTGCACACAAATTCTTGTATGCTAGGATCAATTTAAGGCAGTTTCCACATACTGCACACAAATTCTTGTATGCTAGGATCAATTTAAGGCAGTTTCCACATACTGTACACAAAGTCTTTCTAGGATCAATTTTCTTAATATGGTTGTTGGCACCTTTTAATTTTTTTTTCAATATGTCATTCTATAGTTATTAGACTTTAAAGTAAAAACATAAAAAACAAACTTGGTCACCTATCATTATTTTACATCATTGAAACGGAAATTTATGTACCAACAACATATAGTTTTTTAAGATAAAATTATGGATTTGAAATTTGAAATTTGATAATTTAAAGACAAAAATAAGAAAGTTTTTCTCCGATTTTATTTGCTTTCTATACAAGTAATCACCTACTTTTAAAGAATTCAATCAGTAATATTTCAGACAATAAAAGAGATAATGGCATTATTTTTTTTTGATTTTCAGTTATAGTTCAACAGGCCAAAATTATATGCAAAATTTTACCAAAATCTGTGACATAGCCCATTTACTATAACTTGACCTTAAAGTATTTTACAACATCAAAAAAATATATGCCTATTTTCCTTATGTGATATGTTATTATGTAGTCTGCTTCCCTGTTCTTGTATGCTAGAAGGCTGTCACGAATAGTGACCAGGAAAGCTGCATTAATAACAAGAAAATTTTTTAATGTTATCAGAACATTTTTGTCGAGCCTGCAACATTTATGTCTCAAAAGACATAGTGATCCTAGATTCCGGCGTTGGCGGCTCAAAATTTAGGTTCAGTCTGTGGTTAAAGTTTTTTTAAGACATCAGTAACATTGTCAAACCTTCAGGGAATTTTAGGAAATTTGGACAGAAGCTTGTTTATGACCAAAATACAGTATCCAGAGCAAAATTTTGAAAACGTTTGTTTTCATTTTTCCGTATTTTACTGATAAATGGACTTAATTTTTTTACAGTTAAAATTCAGATTTAGTCTGAGGTTAAAGTTTTTCAGTCATCAATAACTTTGTCAAACCTTCATGGAATTTTAGGAAATTTGGACAGAAGCTTGTTTATGACCAAAAGATTGTATCCAGGGCAAAATTTAAAAAACATTTATTTTCATTTTTCCATATTTTACTGATAAATGGATTTAGTTTTTAAGAGTTAACAAGTAGATACAGTCTGAGGTTAAAGTTTTTCAGTCATCAATAACTTTGTCAAACCTTCATGGAATTTTAGGAAATTTGGACAGAAGCTTAGTTATGACCAAAATAAAGTATTCAGAGCAAAATTTTGAAAATATTTATTTTCATTTTTCTGTATTTAACTGATAAATGGACTTAAGTTTTTTTTTACATTTAACAAAAAGATACAGTCTGGAGTTAAAGTTTGTTACACATCGGTTACTTTAACAAATCTTCATAGAATTTTATGAAACTTTGGCAGAAGCTTTTTTATGATTAAGAGATAATGTCTGAAGCAAACTTTTGAAAGTTTTTTTTTTTTAAATTTTCAGTAACTTTCTGATAGATGGACTTAGTTTTTTACAGTTTACATTTACAGACAGTCTGGGATTAAACTTTTTGACATGATAAATTTGTAAACCTTCATGGATTGTTATGAAACTTGGACAGAAGCTAATCTTCAAGACCATGAAATAGCATCTACAGAAAAAGTTTGAATTTTTTTTTAAATTCTGTATTTTACTGATAAATGAACTCACTTTTTAAGTCAACATTACACTTTTACACTGACAGCAGCAATAGCAGGCAAGACACAGGGTTCAGCCGAACCCCTTACAATTTTTCTAATACTCAGTTTTGTATTTCATGATTAAACTAATTCATTTGAAACCATGGATGAAATAATTTCCAAAATTATCCATATGTATTTTTATACAAAGCTGTTCATTTGTGTTTGTGTCTGTTAGGTCTGTAAGTCCATCTGATGTAAGTTTCAAGTTTTGTTTTAAGATAATTTACCTTGAAAATGTCGTCACATCAACTTGAAACTTAGTACACATGGTTATTATGATATGAACTTTTTAAAATATATGTCAAATTAGGGTTTTGACCCAGTGAACTGAACATGGTACATTGCTAGGTTGATTAAGACAGACATGTATTATTTTTGTCAAAACATAGTGTCTTAATTTTTATATTGGATGACATAAAAAGAGCAAAAATAGCTGGATCATTCAGTGAACATTATGTTTAAGTTTAGATCAGTAGAATGTAACATAGATTATTCCTCAATGAGAATAAAAGTGTAAGCAAACAAATATATTTTTTGTGATCTGAAATAAATGATAGCAACGGTGAATGGAAAAAAACAAGATAGATATACATTTATACCACCTAAACAAATGAAGTTAACATTGTTTATGTTAACACCAATGCATATATTTTGTTGTGGTTATACCCCTATTGGCAAAAGTGTGAGTATTTGTCTGTCCTCCTAGGTTATGTCAGTAAATTAAGATGTCATGTCAAAGTTCAATTATCAAAAGTTCATTTCATTGAAATTATATATAAAAGTAAATAATGTAATATAGTTTGTAAATGATCAAAGAAAAATAGGACAAAACTTAGAAACAATGTAATATCTTAGGGAAGCATTTAAATTAATGATATATTCACAAGCAAGTCTGTAAGATACACCCGTTTTACTGTTTTGTATAATAAATTTAAAAAAAGAAAGTTAGATCATAATGACCTAAATTTTACATTTTGGTCCTTAACTTACAGTGATATAATACAGTACTGCACAATCATAATTGCGTTCCTTTATATGTGCATGTCATAATGCACGTACACATCGTATTTTAATCTGTTCTTCAGTAACCCATGTTTTGCAAAAGTGAGATCAATTTTATCAACATTTCATGATATGAATTGGATTAAGTTTGGCTTTTTTGTCCATTTTTTCTGAAACCCCTGGTGATACATGTATTAGGGATCATTTTATTGCAGAGGTAAAACATCAAATATTGAAAAATATTAGTTTGGTATTCATCCACCAATCAAGACATGTAATTGAACCTACTTTAAAGAATCATGAAATTATCTTCTCTTGAAAAATATTAGTTTTACAGTGAAATATTTTAGATTTATTCACATCAACTCAAGTTAAATTGTTCTCCGAATTCATGACTTGTAATTCTGGACAGCTATGCCATTGTAATAGTTCTTTTAATATTTTTCTGTGGTTATAAACATTTTGAATGTGTCAATTTAAATATTGAAATTAAAATTGAAATATGTATCGGCATAAAGAATGTATAATTTAGGAACACCTACAGCCTTTCTAATACATGTTTTATTTCTGATCTAAAACATGAGCTTCAATTATAACAAACACACCCTTATACATAAAATATACCATAAACTGGTATTTAAATAGATCCATCAAAAAATGGCACCTATTGTATAGTATTACCAAAATAGTGTATAAAGATGGCCATTTAATTTAAACACTCCTAAAATTTGGTCTCGTCTTACTGACTTGCAGGCCTGGAAAAGTATTGAATCTCAATCATTTTTTTGACGACCTTGTCTAGCCTGAAAGTTTAATGTTTATTATAGATGAACATATTGCATGGTTATTGACTGAAAGTGATATATACATCTTAACATTCTGGACATCAGTCATTATGTTATTTGGTTTTTTGATAGATTTATTCTGCTTAATATCAAATTCATTGTAATAATTATACCAAGCATTCACAAAACCTCATTTATCTGATAATTATTCCACATTTTGTCAGTATAAAAAAAGACAAAAGTACTAAACTTCAAAGTGACTGTGTATTGTATAAATCAATGTTCAAATACACTGGCCAGGATAGTCTGTGAACAATTGGTGATTGAATGCCATAGTCCTCACTTGATATAGTCATTGAACAAGGTTCTACAGGGTGTCAGACCTCACAAAAGTATGACAGTCAGGTCATCCTCATGTGAACAATAGGTGATAGAATGCCATAGTCATAGTCATTGAACCAGGTTTTTAGCATGGCATAATAAGTCACATTTGTATGACAGTCATGCCATTTTGAAGATCACTCTTTATTTTGGGTTATGCAAAGACAAAAACTTAACATTGAATTACATACATCAAGTAGAGGGAAATTAGCAGCTATCTGTCTATTCTTATACATAGTACAGAATATCAGCCTAAAATGCTCTGAATATTGATGAGGGAAATATACAGAGGTCTGAACAGTCCAACATATATAATAGTTATATCAGAAATTTAATACATCCAATATACAACCTTAATATTGTCATAACATTTTTGGAATGCAGTATACCCTGCCAAGAAGCCAACTTTACCCTCTAGTAAAGAGATGGTGTAAGCAATCCTCAAGACGTATTGAGCTTAAAAATACCTTAACACATTAAAATATTTAGATCTAGCGGCACAAATTCAGTAGGACATCCTTATAATTATTTAGGTGTTTATTTTTGCCTGAAATTGTTGAAATTTCTCAATTTATTTGATTCCAGGTTTTTTCTCAATTTTAAGGGTTATTGGAAATTAATATTCAGACTTCATTTAACATCAATATTCCTACTTTTTATCATTTATAATAAGGAGTATATAATTAAAAACCAATTGTTCAGAGAACAATTGAAGGTCTTTCCACTTCTTACGATGTATTTTGATACGAAAATATAAAAAATCGGTTTAAAATGTCATTACCAGTGTCAAATGATAGCTCATTGTTTGCTGATTCCAAAAATATATGGTTTCTATACAATTTTGTTTGAAATAAGGAGGTAATTTGTTACTTCCGGTCTAAAAATGTCACTTCGGTATTATTTGATTATTTATTTGACACTGCTTTCAAAAATATATTGTTATGTATACTTTTACATGCAATAAGTACAAAAGATGGACACTTCCGATTTACACAAGGTCACTTCCGGTTTGCTTTTTCAAGGTCACATGGCTTGGTACCTAATGCACAAAGTCCTTTGACCTTATTATGTTTAAATATGAATTTAAAGCAAAGGTCAAAATCTAGACTGTCAAACTTATCTATGACCTTGACCTCAATTTCAAGGTCATAAACCAAGGACCTCAAATCAAAAGACCCTATGTCTTTAATGTGCATAGTTAATGAGTTATATCACTTTACGCATAATTCTAAATATAAGAGGGGCGAAAACTCCCATTTAATGTCTACACACCCTTTTAACCAAAATTTAGAAGTTACCACATGTCGCAAATGACAAATTAATAAAAATATATTGTCAATATCTTGTATGGTTTATGAAAAGAAGTGAGAATAAGTCAAAATTAAAATTTAGAATTTGACCTTGACCTTTGACCTTGACCTAATTTTCTTTTTTTATGACCAAGGACCTCAAATCCCAAGACCCTAGGTCCCTAACACTTTTGGTTTTCCATTTACAAATGCAAATTACTTATATCAAATGCATAAGGGGAAATAGCTCTCATATGGAGTCTCCCGATAGCTTCGGTTCAAATGATACCCTTAATCCTGAAGATATAACGAGCAATTTGGTAAAATAAATTTGTCGTAATCTTTTACGGTTGCGAAGGAGTAGTGGACACAAGAAAAACAGTGTTTGGGGAGATAACTCTTACAACGTTAAGTCTTCGGTTCAACGCTGTCAGTTTTAAATGCGTATAAACTGTTCAATATCATATACCAAATATCTAAGCGACATCTTGCGAAACAACAATACTGCGCAAGAACAAAAATTAGGCGGAAGAAAAAAAATAATAATCAGAACAAAAGCAATAGGTTTTCCACGGAAAAGTGGAAAGACCTAATAAGATGTTTCTTCAGAAAAAAAAAGTTACAAACATTGCATTTTAGTCATTTGGATGTAACATAGTCTAAAAGTTTTCATGTGAAATAAATGATAACAAGACAATAACCTTTTCCACTTGTATTTATTAGTTAACTCCCTTTAATAACTGTTTACATTGGAGAGAAGTTATTTAAATTAAAAAAAGTCAATACAATCTAATGTTTCTAGTGGGTGTTCGGTGTTTCAAAGATATTTTATGGTATTTACAATACAATAAAAAGTTTAGAATTTCAACCTTGTACAAAAAGGTTAGGTCAGGATAGGTCTTTAGATTACTATTTTTGATACAATTAAATTAAAAGTTACTAAATCCCAGAGTTAACTGATAGCTATATAAGTAAGAAAGTTGATGAATTTTTATCAGGTAAATACAGGTAAAAGTTTTCTCAAGGTGTATTATCTATGTGCATAAGTTAACTGTAATGGTATGTAGGCCACTTTTACTTCATGACATAACCTTGTGTAACAGGTAAATAATACTTTTATCTTTCAATTATAATGTTACATTGTCATCAAATCTGTATTATAATGTTACATTGTCATCAAATCTGTATTATAATGTCATTTATTGAAGTTAACTAGAAAACTAAATTGAAAAAAAAATATACAAAGATGAATTTGTGTTTTGATGAACTAGCAAATCTTTTGTAATGTTTGTTTTTCTGGATATTTATAGCTGGGAGGAGATTTTCACATGCTTCAGTTATCAATTAAAACTTAATCAGAGTTTTCAATGTTAACATTTCTTTTGATGCTGTTAATTTATTTGTTATCCAGGTGGGGAAATGTTCCTCTTATTCATACGTTTTATTTTCTGTGTCAACCTTTTTATATATTCTAGATGTATGTAAGAAAATGTTTTTGTTTCACCTTTTCCTTTGTGGTAGAAGAATTATTTGATAAGTAAATTAGCTGAAGGTGTTGTAGTATGTTAAAATCAGATATAAAAAATTATTAATATGTAACATAAACAAATTGAAGTATATATATCCCTGACAAGTCCTCTTTGTAGAATACAGCTAAAAGGATCTGTGATTTTAATGTTGGTGTAAATATACTTAGTGAAGAAATTCTGTCAACTAGAAATGATGAGTCAAGTCCAATGTTCATTGTAGTTTATTTAGTGATTAATGAAAAGGAATGATAATTCTTAAATTGCTGTTCAGCACTGACAGGATTACTTGACAGTTTGTTCATATAGGTAGTTCATTGATTGTGTCCAAAAGGTTGTTGTTCATTCCTGGCAGAACTGCATAACAGTATGTTCACAAATGTAATTCATTGATAATGTTCATAAGGCTGTTGTTCATCACTAGCAAGACTCCATGCCAGTATGTTCACAAATGTAGTTCACTGATAGTGTTCATAAGGCTGCTGTTCTTCTGTAGTAGGACTACATAACAGTTTACTTGTAGTTCATTGATAGTGTTCATAAGACTGTTGTTCAGTACTAGCAGGATTACTTGACAGTTTGTTCATTATTGTAGTTTCTTGATAGTGTTCATAAGACTGTTGTTCATCACTAGCAGGATTACTTGACAGATTTTTCATACTTGTAGTTCATTGATAGCATTCATAAGCCTGTTGTTCAGCACTAACATGATTGCTTGACAGTTTGTTAATACTTGTAGTTCATTGATAATGTTCATAAGGCTGTTGTTCAGTATTAACAGGATTACCTGACAGTTAGTTCATACTTGTAGTTCATTGATAGTGTACATAAGCATGTTGTTCAGCTTTAGCAGGATTAATTGACAGTTTGTTCGTACTTGTAGTTCATTGATAGTGTTCATAAGGATGTTTTTCAGTACTAACAGGATAACATGACAGTTAGTTCATACTTGTAGTTCATTGATAGTGTTCATAAGGATGTTGTTCAGTATTAACAGGATAACATGACAATTTGTTCATACAGGTAGTTCATCAATAATGTTCATAAGGCTGTTGTTCAGCACTTGTGGAATTACAGGACAATTTGTTTTGGGTGAAAGCCTTAACCGGTTAGTAGACAATCTCAGGTCCAGAGCCATCACTACAATGCTGGGGAACCCATTTTTTTAACTGTTGAATTTTTAACTGCACATATTTGGTAAATTGATTTATTTTGAAATTATTTGGATATATGATGTTTATTGTGTACAGATTGTTATTTTCTAACAACAGTTTGTTTTTATTTTCCAGAGGCTAGTTTTGCTGTACAAGCTAGAGCTATAAAAGACTATTTTAATGTTTATGATCCACAGTCGCTGACATTTAAGGAAGGGGACATAATACGGGTAAGTGTTCTTTCTAACAAGACAGGATACCTGTACTATAAAGATTCAAGAACTGATCTATTGTTTGTTGGCATAAACGTCTCAGTCTTTTGCTACACAAATGGTTAAGCTGTAATATTTATCACCAACTTACCTTGTTATTAATTCATCTGGCCCTAGTGGAGCTTTTGTGATTGCTTGTTGTCTATTGTTGTCTGTCATCCAACGTAAACTTTTTCAGAGATCTCCTCTGAAACTATTCAAACAATGCTCATGATTGGTCCTTAGAATGTTGAGATTTTTTTGTAAAGTATATTTGTTACAAGAGGTCAACTTTACTTGCTTTATGGAATGATTTTAAGGTGCAAAACACTGTATGGCAGGTTTCGTCCAACCTTGGACCTCATTTTCATGTTTATTGGTCAATTTTAAGTCTGTGGTAAGGTCAGTTTCTAAGATCCTATAAGCTATAAGGTTACTACATTTAGTGTACTGAATGATTGTATGGTGTACTTGTCCATTTGACCTTGAACTTATCAAATTAAATCATTGATAATAATAATGTTAAGTTTATGTGATACTTGTAGTAAAACCTTTATCTTAAAGACTTTCAACATAAATTCAATGATGATCAGTAAAGAAGCACTCTTGTCTTTATTGTTGGTTACTACTGCATGTAGAAGTGGCAGAGTAAATCCTACCGTCATTTGTAATTGGTTTATGATATATGAATATCATTGTAGAATAGGCTTATTTAGAAATGATACATGAAGTTTCCTTGAACTGTGATACTAAGAGATTAGTGTTAGGCCTTTATCATTATAACTAGTTATCATACTGGACCATAGTAAATATCATTATAACTAGTTATCATACTGGACCATAGTAAATATCATTATAACTAGTTATCATACTGGACCATAGTAAATATCATTATAACTAGTTATCATACTGGACCATAGTAGGTATCATTATAACTAGTTATCATACTGGACCATAGTAGGTATCATTATAACTAGTTATCATACTGGACCATAGTAGGTATCATTATAACTAGTTATCATACTGGACCATAGTAAATATCATTATAACTAGTTATCATACTGGACCATAGTAAATATCATTATAACTAGTTATCATACTGGACCATAGTAGGTATCATTATAACTAGTTATCATACTGGACCATAGTAGGTATCATTATAACTAGTTATCATACTGGACCATAGTAGGTATCATTATAACTAGTTATCATACTGGACCATAGTAAATATCATTATAACTAGTTATCATACTGGACCATAGTAGGTATCATTATAACTAGTTATCATACTGGACCATAGTAGGTATCATTATAACTAGTTATCATACTGGACCATAGTAGGTATCATTATAACTAGTTATCATACTGGACCATAGTAGGTATCATTATAACTAGTTATCATACTGGACCATAGTAAATATCATTATAACTAGTTATCATACTGGACCATAGTAAATATCATTATAACTAGTTATCATACTGGACCATAGTAAATATCATTATAACTAGTTATCATACTGGACCATAGTAGGTATCATTATAACTAGTTATCATACTGGACCATAGTAAATATCATTATAACTAGTTATCATACTGGACCATAGTAAATATCATTATAACTAGTTATCATACTGGACCATAGTAGGTATCATTATAACTAGTTATCATACTGGACCATAGTAAATATCATTATAACTAGTTATCATACTGGACCATAGTAAATATCATTATAACTAGTTATCATACTGGACCATAGTAAATATCATTATAACTAGTTATCATACTGGACCATAGTAGGTATCATTATAACTAGTTATCATACTGGACCATAGTAAATATCATTATAACTAGTTATCATACTGGACCATAGTAAATATCATTATAACTAGTTATCATACTGGACCATAGTAAATATCATTATAACTAGTTATCATACTGGACCATAGTAGGTATCATTATAACTAGTTATCATACTGGACCATAGTAGGTATCATTATAACTAGTTATCATACTGGACCATAGTAAATATCATTATAACTAGTTATCATACTGGACCATAGTAAATATCATTATAACTAGTTATCATACTGGACCATAGTAAATATCATTATAACTAGTTATCATACTGGACCATAGTAGGTATCATTATAACTAGTTATCATACTGGACCATAGTAAATATCATTATAACTAGTTATCATACTGGACCATAGTAGGTATCATTATAACTAGTTATCATACTGGACCATAGTAGGTATCATTATAACTAGTTATCATACTGGACCATAGTAAATATCATTATAACTAGTTATCATACTGGACCATAGTAAATATCATTATAACTAGTTATCATACTGGACCATAGTAAATATCATTATAACTAGTTATCATACTGGACCATAGTAAATATCATTATAACTAGTTATCATACTGGACCATAGTAGGTATCATTATAACTAGTTATCATACTGGACCATAGTAAATATCATTATAACTAGTTATCATACTGGACCATAGTAAATATCATTATAACTAGTTATCATACTGGACCATAGTAGGTATCATTATAACTAGTTATCATACTGGACCATAGTAGGTATCATTATAACTACAGTAGTTATCATACTGGACCATAGTAGGTATCATTATAACTAGTTATCATACTGGACCATAGTAGGTATCATTATAACTAGTTATCATACTGGACCATAGTAGGTATCATTATAACTAGTTATCATACTGGACCATAGTAAATATCATTATAACTAGTTATCATACTGGACCATAGTAGGTAGTTTTAAGTGGTAATATCATTATAACTAGTTATCATACTGGACCATAGTAGGTAGTTTTAAGTGGTAATATCATTATAACTAGTTATCATACTGGACCATAGTAGGTAGTTTTAAGTGGTAATATCATTATAACTAGTTATCATACTGGACCATAGTAGGTAGTTTTAAGTGGTAATATCATTATAACTAGTTATCATACTGGACCATAGTAAATATCATTATAACTAGTTATCATACTGGACCATAGTAGGTAGTTTTAAGTGGTAATATCATTATAACTAGTTATCATACTGGACCATAGTAAATATCATTATAACTAGTTATCATACTGGACCATAGTAGGTATCATTATAACTAGTTATCATACTGGACCATAGTAGGTATCATTATAACTAGTTATCATACTGGACCATAGTAAATATCATTATAACTAGTTATCATACTGGACCATAGTAAATATCATTATAACTAGTTATCATACTGGACCATAGTAAATATCATTATAACTAGTTATCATACTGGACCATA
Organism: Mytilus coruscus; assembly: GCA_017311375.1. Lineage (NCBI taxonomy): Eukaryota > Metazoa > Mollusca > Bivalvia > Mytilida > Mytilidae > Mytilus > Mytilus coruscus. The sequence goes on along the minus strand of CM029602.1, from coordinate 93,234,121 downwards.
GTAGGTATCATTATAACTAGTTATCATACTGGACCATAGTAAATATCATTATAACTAGTTATCATACTGGACCATAGTAAATATCATTATAACTAGTTATCATACTGGACCATAGTAGGTATCATTATAACTAGTTATCATACTGGACCATAGTAGGTATCATTATAACTAGTTATCATACTGGACCATAGTAAATATCATTATAACTAGTTATCATACTGGACCATAGTAGGTATCATTATAACTAGTTATCATACTGGACCATAGTAGGTATCATTATAACTAGTTATCATACTGGACCATAGTAGGTATCATTATAACTAGTTATCATACTGGACCATAGTAGGTAGTTTTAAGTGGTTGTTGTGTTTCATTCTAAAATTGTTACAAATCATGGGATTTTTATTTGTCATTCTTCCAAACAGGAGATATTTCTGCCCAAGATTATTTTGGATGATGATTTGAAACAATTTTGGTTTTGTCATTAAACCTTGAAGTGTTTCCTTTATGTAATTTTTTGACAGGCTTATCAATTAAGATGCCAAAGGTGAACTTCCAAATATTAAATAATGCAAATTATTGGTAAAATCTATTACTATTATGTCTAATTAGCCTATGAGGTATCACAGTTATTGATAACCTTC